>CALYCR020000810.1:0-12233 GCA_944470395.2 Schistosoma turkestanicum
ATTATTTCCGAATCATGACTTTGTTGATTCTTGCAGTTTTGCTGTGTGCAGTAATACTATTTCCACAGTCGTAATGAAAATTCTGACTTCCGCGTTTGTTGATATTTGATTTGAGTTCGAGAAGTTCTTCATTTGTAGATACACTGTCCTTGCTTTCGCACACCATGCATTTTACTCACTCCACAGCCTATCTGTCGAGCGTGTTTCTGTTGCTGGATGCTTTGTTGTAACAAAAGATCTTGCTTTTTGCCTTGTTCACGTTGATACATTCTGCTGAAGTGACTGCTGCTTCACCGGGCGTCTACTATTGCATGTGTTGTTGCGTGCAGTAGAGAAGAACTATGTAATCGGCAAACTTCATCGGAGCTGTCAACTGTTCCGTGCTTCCATTCATTTGCTGACGTCTTCAAAATCCAGTCAAGCACCAGCAGAAAGAGAAGGAGAGAAATCAGCTATCTATATGTCACGATATCTTGATTTATACTTCAGGTTCTTTGAAACTAATTTATTTTGTTGCTTCTGCTTCTGAATTGACTTGCGTACTTCTTTCTGATATATATTTCTGTTTTGCTCGTTAGTTGAAACTAATTGTTCTATTTTTATTCGTGACCTCTTTTTACCACCATTGCACAAATGATATTCGCACAAATATGGTATTTGAATGCGCATGGTAGGTTTACTTCAAAGTATGTTTAACTGTTCGTTATTATCGTATTTGGATCGCCAGTCACTTACGTGTTGAGATCTTTTACGAATTATACTTAGTCACGTCAGATATCATGAATCGTTCTTCACTTCAGACTGCTCAGCTGACATCCAGGGAGTCGTTATCGCGAAAGAATATGTTGTGACTACAGTTTTGTGACTACGTAAAAGGATCTCACATTTCACGTCGAAAACCTTGAGGCGGGCCAATGGTGAACTCCATTGTGAACGAATGATCGATCGTGCCATGAAATAACTATTCCTTCTCATTTCCGTATAATATAATCCGGGTAAGCTCGGCTGTGCGACGGCGGTAGTAAAAAGTCGAACACGGTTTTGCTGATGTATTTATGTTTTTCATTCACTTATGCAGACGAATATAACAAGGGAAGCGTACAAGCGAAACGAAGCTAATTGTATTAGGCGAGTGAGCCTACTGTCCATGAGCTGATATATGGTTACGTATTTATAGTCAAGCAATAATATGCTAGACATTTGAGAAGTGACACAGCATCCACAAATAATCAAACATAGAATTATCGATTCTGTAATCGAATTATTACAAGTAAACAGTTATGGTCGATGCACTTATCGAATAATTTAGACGAAAGAACAATGAATGAATGATGCTTACTTACACACTTACTTACGCCTGTTACCCTTAATGGAGCATAGGCCGCCCACCAGTTTTCTCAAACCAACTCTGTCCTGGACTGCTCTCTCCAGTTCTGTCCAACGTTTGTTCATTCCTCTCATATCTTTCTCTATTATTCGGCGTGATGTATTCTTTGGCCTTCCTCTTTTCCTTTTGACTTGAGGATTCCATGTGAGGGCTTGTTTTGTGACGCAGTTGGGTGCTTTTCGCAGTGTGTGTCCTATCCACTTCCACCGCTTCTTCCTGATTTCCTCCTCCACTGGAATCTAGTTTGTTCTGTCGTACAATAGGTTGTTGCTGATGGTGTCTGGCCAACGAATACGAAGTATTTTGCGTAGACAACTGTTCATAAAATCTTGTATCCTCTGGATGATGGATTGGGTTGTTCTCCATGTGCGCTCCATACAGTAGAACTGTCTTGACATTTGTATTGAAAATCCTGATTTTGGTTTTGGTTGAAAGTTGTTTGGAGTTCTAGATATTTCTCAACTGTAGAAATGCAACCGTTGATTTGCCAATCAGCGCCCTCACATCTGCGTCCGATCCACCTTCTTCGTCGATGATGCTGCCCAGATATATAAAGATCTTTACGTCTTCCAAGGCATCTCCATCAAGAGTGATTTGGTTGGTGCATGTAGTGTTGCATCGGAGAATTTCGTTTTTTCCTCTATGTATGTTGAGACCTACTGCTGCAGAGGCTGCTGCTACACTGATCGTCTTCTCTTGCATTTGTTGTTGCGTGTGCGATGGAAGAGCTAGGTCATCTGCGAAGTCCAGATCGTCCAGCTGCATCCTAACTGTCCAGTTGATACCATGTTTCCCTGAAGATGCTGACGTCTTCGCAATCCAGTCGATTGATGACCATGAGAAAGAGAAAGGGTGAGAGTAAGCAACCTTGCCTGACACCGGTCCTCACCTCGAAAGAGTCTTCTAGCTGTCCACCGTGCACGATTTTGCAGTCGAATCCATCATACGAATTCCGTATGATGTTAACTATTTTCTCAGGCACGCCGTAGTGTCGAAGAAGCCTCCATAGTGTCTCTCTGGCTACGCTATCAAATGCTTTCTCGTAGTCGAGGAAGTTGATTTGGAGTGGTGAGTTCCATTCAATTGATTGTTCCATAATGATCCATAATGTAGCATTTTGGTCAGTACACGATCAATCCTTACGAAATCCGAACAGTTGATCTCGAAGTTGGTCGTCTACGAAGTCCTTCGTTCTATTTAACAATACCCTGTTGAAGAATTTGCCTGGTATTGAAAGAAGAGTGATGCCGCTGTAGTTCTCACACTTGCTGAAATCTTTCTTAGGTATTTCGATCAAATATCCTTCTTTTCAATCTGACGGTACTTGTTCCCCATCCCAAATCTTCTTGAAGATGTTGTGAAATATTTTCGCAGTTGCTTCCACATCTCCTTTCGTTGCGTCTGCTGGAATGTTGTCTGGTCCCGCTGTTTTGCCGTTCTTGATTTGTCTCAGAGCCATACTGATCTCCTCAATTGTAGGTGCGCCAATAATAATTGGGAGATCAGTGGATACTGCTTCGATGTTGGGTGTGTTCAGTGGAGCTGGTCGATTCAATAGTTCCTTAAAGTGCACTACCCACCTATTTCGCTGATGTTCAGTGTTGCTGATTACTTTCTCTTCCTTGCTTTGCACAGGTCGTTCTGGTTTACGATAGTTTCCGGCAAGCTTCTTGTTGTTCCGTACAATTGTCTCATGTTTCCTTCTCTTGCAGCCTTTTCCGCCGTCATTGCTAGATCTTCCACATATTTTCGTTTGTCAGCTCTGACGTTCTTCTTCACTTGTCTGTTTGCTTCTGTGTGTGCAGCTTGTGCGGTGAATTTCTCCGCTCTTGTTCGGCTGTCATTGATTGCTGCTTTTTTGTTCCTCCTTCCTTCAATTTTTGCGAGAGTATTACCAGAGATCCATTCCTTGTGATGGTTCATCTTGTGACCCAGAACTTAGAGACATGTTGAAGTGATTGCCTCCTTAATCCCTTTCCAATTGTTCTCCGATGTTGCATCCTCTCCATTGAGTAGATCCTGAAAGGCCTAGAACCTGTAGGAGAGGGCTATCTTGAATTCGTTGAGCTTTACAGTATCCCGAAGAAAGGCCGTATTAAACTTGTGTGATGTTGTCTGCCCCGTTGTCATGTGCTTCTTTAGTTTGAGTTTCATTTTGGCGATCAGAAAATGGTGATCTGAGGCTATATCAGCTCCTCTCGTAGTTCTCACATCCTCCATAGTCCTTCTGCACGTTTTGTTGATACAGATATTATCAATCTGGTTTTGAGTAGTGTGGTCCAGTGAAATCCATGTGGATTTGTGAATGCGTTTGTGCGAGAATATTGTGCCACCGATGACAAGTTTCGTGAAGGCACATAGGTTTGCAGATCTCTCACTGTTTTCGTTCCTCTCTACCAGTCCATATCCTCTTATGTTGTCTTTATATCCATTGTTGTTCATTATAAACTTGCCATTCAGGTCTCCCATAAGAATCGTCAAATCCTTTGGTCAACATTTCTCGACGATTGACTGCAGCCTTTCGTAGAACTGATCTTTATCGTCGTCATTGTAGTCATTGGTAGGTGCATAACATTGAATGACGTTCATTGTAATGTCCTCTTTCTTTGTTTTGAAGGATGCTTTAATGATCCTGGGTCCATAGAATTCCCATCCTATTAGTGCCTTTTGTGCATGTTTGGACAGCATCAGTGCAACTCCTTGTGTATGTGAAGCATTTTCCTCTTCATGACCAGAGTATAAACGCAGTTCTCCTGAAGCTAGTCACAGTTGTCCTACCTGTGTCTAATGAGTTTCGCTGATTCCGAGCAGTTTCAGGTTGTATCTTCTCATTTCTGCAGCAACTTGAAATAGTCTTCCAGTCTTCCACAATGTTCGGACGTTCCATGTACCTAAAAGAATGGTTGCGCTGGTTGTCGTCCGAGGGAACTCGATTTTCACCACGAGACGTCATAATTCTTCTTCCGACTACCAGGACAGAGTTAAAATGGTTTGAATTATTTTTTCTGGTTAGCGTTTTTTTAGCGAGTTAGTTTTTGACGTAATGGGTTCGCCAACCCGATGTCAAACCCTCCTCCTTATCCGGGCTTGGGACCAGCAGTAGCCCCTAAGGTTCTACTGCGGAGTTTCTTATGCTCGTTAGCTCAGATTAATTGTTAGTGACGCATTCTTTCCACATCGCCTAAATGATATTCACTTAAATGTGATATTCGAATGCTCATGGTAGAGGTTTATTTTAAAGTATGTGTAAACAGTTCGCTAGTATATTGAATTTGGATCGCCAGTCAATTACGTGATAAGCTCTTTTATGAATTAAGCTTAGTCACTTCAGCATATAATGAATCATTCTTCATTTCAGACTGCTAAGCTGACATCCACATAGTCGTAATCGCAAAACAATATTTTGTGACTACGGATTTATGATCAATTAAAAGAATCTGACATTTCATTTTAAGCAGCCCACTACCGAAATCCAATATATACGAGTGATCGAATGGTCAATGAAATAAATCCTCTCCTTCCAAATTCTGTATAAAATAATAAGGGTAACCCTGTTTGTGCGACGGCAGTAGTAAAAAGCCGAGCACGGTTTGCGGATGTATTTATTTTATTCATTCACTTATGCCGACATATATGAAGAGAAAGCGTACAAGCGAAACGAAGCTTATTGGAGAAAGCGAGTGAGCCTACTCTCCATGAGCTGAAATATGGTTAGGTATTTATAGTCAAGCAATCATAGGCTAGACATTTGAGGAATCGACTCAGCATCCCCACACAATCAAATATCCAATTATCGCTATTGTAATCGAATTATTACAAATAAAAAATTATGCTCGATGAAATCATCGAATCATTAAACGAAAGTACAATGAATGAATGATGAGATGCTACAAATTCACTAGTCAACGTAATATTATCAGACATTTTGAAATTCAATTACATTAGTTTGTAAAACAGTAAATTTTATTCAATTGACTTATATTTTTACAATTACACTAATATTACTTTGTTGTTAGCTACCATCAATATACAAAATCTAGAAGAAATAATATCATCTTTACAATTTCTTACAAAATTATAGGTAATAATATTGACGGTGCATCATTGAAATACTATCAAACTTACTAAACTGAATAGTTGGATATGTTCAGTGTTTTAATATCATACCACTGAAACACTGTATGTTGGTGCTGGAAGTATTCAAGTGCACTTACTTGCATTTAAAGTGAAGTTATTTCACAAAACATAGGCGTTAAATGAGACATGAATGTGTAAGAACATTCAGCAACGTTGATGTTGATTCCTTAAGAAAGAGAATAAGTTGTAACAACTACTGTTTCAGCGCTTCCGTCAGTAATAATCCCAAATTTACCTACACCACCAGCAATAAATTTACAGATAAATGACTATTCAGAAACTGTCACGTAATAAACTTTATGTCAAGTATCATTACCGTTCTCACATTGTTGGTGAAATATCATTATTTATATTACTGTGTTCTGAAACAGCATTTATTTGGAAGTTTAAAACTAACCGATAGTCTCTTCCCTTGACTTCGTTCGGCGTCAACTGCTTCTTCTAACTACGTTGCAAAATATTTGTTTATAAATATAGGTGCTGCGTTAAATCACAAAAACAACAATAAAAGAAGATTTGGAGATGAAGTAGGATGTATTTCTTTTCACTTGTCAATCCAACAAAACTAGATGAACTAAATAATAATAAATGAAACTGCTGATCGTATTGCAAAATAGTCATTCATTGTGGTTATGGTGGCTGTCACTGCCATGTTCGCGATCTGTATTTATTTCTCAATGCTGTGCAAAAAAATTGTTATTATATGTTGATATCATCGGTTTCCAGTGGGAGTTCTGTTCAAAAAACCATCTAGATAACTAGGCCCTAGATAATAACGCAGTATCACACGATGATATTTCAGGTTCATGCAAACAGGTCTCAAGATATCAGTGATTCGAATTTCGTTTGACTTGAATCAGACCAAAACTTATCGTCCTATGGTCATGTTGGTTCTAGCCAACATCATTTGGCCATTGCCAGTTTAAAATTATCACTGTACGTCTTTCAACTGGAATAAATTGAAACATTTTTCTATTGTATATAATTACACATTTTCATTACATCGACGTTAAAAGACGAAAAGTCCGTCTATCTAAAGTTCAGTAATAATAATGTGATTTGAAATGATATTGATAACCTCATAGGAAAGCCGATGCAAACACCCACACTAACCATTTGTTTCCAATGCAAGTGACAAGTAATAATGACGTGTACAAATAATATTTGAACTTTAGTGTCAATAAGTTAAATTTACCATTTCAAACAACAACATAAAACAAGGAAATATTGTTTGCATATTACAAATTTGATTAAAAATGTGTCAATTCCGGATCACTGTACGCTTCTACACACTGAAATAATTACACGATTATTGTCTACAATGTGCATTTATTTTATTCAAATTTCATTCGATCCATAAGTGATTCATGAGCTGGCAAGTGCAGAGACAGAAAAAACCGAACTATTCGCAATATCGATCATCTTATACATTTTGAAAAAATTGATCGGAAGATATATTACAGAGGGTTGAAATGGATAAAACGAAGAATTCAGTGGCACATGCACGTGAACTTGAGATTCATTTGTTCCGAAGACACGTAAAACGAGGTGAAAGACATTTTAAGCCCACACAATTTATAATTGGTGAAGGAGTCTGTTTATCTTATTTACTGCCTCGATTATTCAGATTTCGCTGGAAGTAGTAAATAAAGGTCAGAAAATTAGGCTCACTTGTATTTTCACAATCTTGCAGTTATTTGTATTTTGAATGAATTATTTATTAAATTTGTTTGCATACAACACATTCCGAACATCATTTATCTGACAGGAATTCGGGATGTAAATAAGTGATGAGGAAGACAGCTGATTGCGGACACCAACTATGTATCAGCGTCGGTGTTGAGGTTAATTGAAGATCGCTGATCAACTTCGTGCACACGTTTACATTCAGATCATGCAACAGTTGACGAGAGCGGATTTGTTTGCCACTTACTTGACGATGGCCAACCATGTAGGTCGGACCTTGCTTATCTTGAAGACTCGACGAGCTATATCGGCTGGAACATATGTGCCTGAAGGTTCTTTAATGACGGGCAGGTGATATTGAGAACGATGAACCTACAACAGCACCTCAAGTTCTTGATGCGAAGTGTATTGCTGACTGTGATGGAGAGTTGTGACAGCATTAAGGTGGTCAAGTCGGTCAACAGCATCTGCAGCGATGCTGCTTTCTCACAAGGAATGATGGGTGAGAAAAGATCGACCACATAAATGTTGCAGCTCAACATATCTCACAGATTTCTGTCTCCGGCGGTAAGAATTCTCGCTGAAAGCTTTGAATAGCGCAGCTCAAACTCATAAAATCTCTTCATAATAGGCTGTGCGTGCTTGCCCTAAAGCAATTGTTGCTTGTTCTCAGCCGTCACTCTCTCTAGTCGTTTCTCTTCCTTCTTTAGGGTTACTCAAGAAACAACCTTCCATGGTGTGAGCTTCATGGTATTAACAACATACCTCATTGCCCTAGGGCGTAGGTATATTATTATCTCGTAGGGCAGAACTGAGTCATGTTGGTAGATGTACTGCTACCTGGTTGAAGGCCGTGAGACAAAAGTCACCGATGGTTAGAGACCTTGAGTGACATGGCTCAGATACGTTTGCGATGGCGCACGTGCATCTGATCTTGTGTTCCGCAACCTTCTAATTCTGAACACTAAGCACCCTGCAACTCGAAACTGCCTCTATTTCTCAATGTAAATCACACAGGTTGGACTATTATTCATTCAAGGGCGGGAGGCAGAACAATAAATATTCTTGTTTAAAGGGAACACCGACTGAGCAGATACTTTTTCTCGATAAGAACACTAACTGTACACTTTCTCCTATGTGGGGTAAAGAGATAATTTACCAGTACTAAAAAGTATGGGCATCAAATCGATTAAAAATAGAAACCTCATTTACTATCTTGTATCCATTAGCCCTGATGGTTCTTCAAATGGTCTCTCTGGCGCAGGTATAGCATTATCTTTAGGGTAGAAATAGCGCTCCTAGACCGGATCCCAGTAAATAGTTGCTTTACGCAGTCAGACCGAACAGGACAGCAAAGGCACGAAAAGTTAGCAACACCGTCGTTGCTTCTTCGTCATATCTTCCTGAGCGCCTACTAAACTGCAGTTAGACGAGCTAAAAAAGCGTTCTACAGAAAGCTCTCGTTGTATCTCCTCCAAAAGGCTTGGTGATCTGATATAAAAATAGTGGCTGAGGACTTTATTCCTCAAGTAAGTAGATTAGGTTGAAATCAAAGACACCTTGATGGATGTTATGTTGCCGCGGCGCAGTGGACAGACAAAAGCGACTGTTCGCTGCAGCTGTGCTCCGATAACCACCTGTATCCAACAAATACTAACTTTAGGCATAATGTAAAAAAATCTTCTGACCTGCCCACCCCCAAAGTCGTCCGCACGTTGGACCCAACCAGATCCAATCGCCATCAGCCACCGATGTTGGGGTTCGACAGAAGCCTGTCACTCATTCTAAGGCACATGTTTACATTCAGATCATGCCTCAGTGCGTGCGCGTATTGGTTTGAGGCTCACTGGACGTAGGAAAGAAGACGCAAGGACCGAAGAGCTAAGAGTATATTTCAAGAGCAACTGAAAATAGAGTTAAGCAACCATTTAAGCGAATCTCATCCGGAGGATGGTTGGAATAGTACAAACAAGGCTGTGGAAAAAGCAGTGATATCTGCTTCTAAGGTTACTAATCAGACTAAAATGAAGCCTTGGATCTCAGTAGCACCCACCTAACCGATGGATGCTGAAAAACGTATACACCTGACTCTGAACATGATGAAAAACGAAGTCAGCTTAAGTACAGGCTCATAAAAAGCCTGCGAAACGACTGTAAGCAGTGGTTGGTGGTGAAAGCTAATGCTATGGTAAAGACAGAGGCGATAGACAGCAGTAGACAAATTTTCAGACTTACCAAGTATACCGTAAGATCGACTATCTAGGAAAAGTATGGAACTATCATTCATTCTCAATCCAGGAGATTGGATTCATGGGCAGAACACTTTAGAGATCACTTCAACTGGCCTTATGCATAACTGCGGTTACCGAAAATCTCAGACAAACAGACACACATCTAGCCGTCCAACAATTAGTGTCTTCTTGAACCTCAAGGCGGCATTGAACTCTGTTGATCATGTTTGGCTTTAGAGAAGTTGCGTCGATGGTTACGTAAGCAAGATAACCGTCTAGTAAATAGAGTACGAGTGTACGCTCTGTCCTACTATCTAGCGATGAAACATAGCAAGAAAGAATAGGTAATCATTATTAGATCATAGATTTCTTCGAAGCTTGACTCGTGTATCTATGAACCAATGAGTAGTTAATCCTGATATGACGAGTGTAGTACTGGGTAAAAATGGCAGATTATCTGAGCAAGTATTTTATTTTCATCATTTGAAGTGGTTGTGACTTGTTACTAAAGCCCAATCAGCACCTGCTTTGACTAGCCATATTTTTTGATGTAGTCATAGGTTGGAAGAAGTCTGCGAGAAGTCAAAAAAAATGTGACACCAATCCATGTGTTACTGACTGGTGGACTTATTCATGTTGGCAGGCGTTGAATAGCTGGTTAAGATCCGCGGGAAGAAAGTAATCGATAGTTAGAGACCTTGAATACAACGACTCTAATTGTTTCTAATGGCTCAGCTGTATGCACTCATTTGTTCTAGCGAATTGTAAGCTCATGAATTCCTCATCACTTTTATCTTTCTCTAAGTAATTTAATTTTACTGGATTGTATTTCTTGAATATTATCTTCGAACCCAAAACTCCCTGATTGCTGCCAATACTTCTACCTTATCTACTAAAAGAACCCATCTAGTTCCTCAGGTTTACTATGACGATCTTGATTATTCCATTCGTGATATCGTCCATGAAATAAGAACACATAAATTACATAAAAGCTTGAGAATATGAAACCTACATTGTCAAGTACGTTGACAGTGATAAAGAATCTTGTTTCGGAACTTAACGATTTGATACCATTATTTAACCAAACGTTTATTACTGAATTAGTACTCAGTAGTTTGGTGATGTTATATTTATCGTATTACATTACTGCCTATTCAGTGGGGTGAAACGATACTTTTAGTTGTTCAGTTCTCACTATAAATCACCGCACTTATAAATAATATTATTTTAATGAAGAATTTTGCAGCCTCAAATATTACCATTCCAAATAATAGAAGAGGCTAAAAAATTTTATTTCTGTTTCAAATAAGCAAAATAATCCTTGAAGTAGTAAATAAAAGTCAAAATATTCAGTCTAATAATCGTCTCGAAATCATGTAGTGAGCTGTCTTTATTTGTATTATATTCATAGGCTGAGCATTTGAAATTGAGAGCACTTAAAATTGAAGTCATACACTCACTAGTAGTCACCTTTGTTCTCAATTCGCTGATAATGTTCATTCATTGCCCTTGTACGCATCACTATTCTCCATTTTTTTCTCCACAATAATAACGAATGATATATCCTCATATTATATCTTCATTCACTGGATTTATCGGTGAGCCTTGCCATGATGTTCATAGGTTTATCTAATTCAGTCCTAATTGTTCAAGCATATATAACAGCACGCTACGATTCCTGTAAGATCTCTGTGTTTATTCGATCATGTGAGCTTATTAGCCACGGTGATGCAAGTAAAAGTTTGAGTTGCGAGGTATGAGTGGATGAAACACATCTCTTTCATATTTTTATTAAGTGAGCGTGAGCACGTTGATTCTGTTCTCACCAACTGAGTTATCATTTTAGTAAAAACAGTAATCAATGAAGAATAAATAGGTGGAGTTCATAGAGATGGATTACATTATTGTAGGATACTTCAATGTTATTTGCATGTAGATATCTATGAGAAACAATTAATGAACTGTTACTTCTAAATTTGGAATTGGTTAACTAGGAAACATTTCTGTTATCCTGATACTGTAAGGTTTCTTGAAATATACAGTCAAAATAAGGATATACCACTAACATTATGATAAGATTATCAACATCTTTTCCTTAAGGAAGTGAGTTGTCTGACTTTTTTTGATTCGATTGGTTTCAGTTACCTAGTAAAAAGTAAAGTAAAGTGTTGGTCTTCCTATTCACTTGCATTCCTATTCTCTGTTAATTTGATTGGACTGAATGAATTCATATTATTGCATTACTCAATTGTCAAAAATAGCATGATTTGTTGCAAAATGTCTTCTGTAAGCAAGAACGTTTACGTACTACATTCAATGGTCAATATATATTATAATAAATAAAGGATAAATTCGTGACGCAATTATCTTAACATATTTCTTCTTAGTTGTTCATAATAGTAATCTAAGTTATTGGGGAAGAACACAATCACAGTGAACTTTTATTAGCGTTTTCATTCAAGAACAAATGCAATCAGGTAGAATAGTGTTTCATTTACTTAGATTCTGCAGTTCAAACTATGACTGTCATATGCAAACTTTTCCTGCATGAATGTATCAGTTTAGTTGGGCGGATAGAGCTAGATCTTGACAATGCAACCTTTGTTTATATCCTTTATTATCAGAGGAATAATCAAGTAAAGTAGTAAATTTATTTTGAAAATACAATAAATATTAGTACAATTACTCGTTATTGACAAAAGACTGAATGTAAAGAAACAATCAGGCAGTAAATTACAAGAATAATTTGAAAAAGATAAGTCGATTAACTTTGTCACAAACCAATTCGTATA
>CALYCR020000811.1:0-12237 GCA_944470395.2 Schistosoma turkestanicum
GAAACAGACGTAATCCTATCCGGATGGTCTCAATCGCTGATTGTTACAGACTATAAGATAGCCCAAAAGTCCCCTTGTGACAATCACATGGGAATGAGTCCAACTATATAATATCGAATCTAAACTATTGGCCTCAATAATACTTCGACGCTTAACGAAAGCTCATGAAGAACAGACTTGAGAAAACTAGGCTGGTTTTCAACACGGACGTGCCTGTATAGACCACATCTTCATACTACGACAGGTCCTGGACACACAGACACAAATTTAGACGTCCGATAATAGTTCTATTCCTGGGCCCAAAAGTGGCATATGGCTCTGTGGATAGTGAGGTTCTGTGGCAGTGTCTGTCATTGAAAGGTGTAAAAAGATGTTGTACATCAACCTGATACAAGCTCTCTACTGGAGTGAGAGCTTATGGCAACTGTAACTGGAATTCTTTACTTCAAGTGTTGTCCGTCTGGAATGTCCACTCTCTTCATTCTTGTTTAAATTTGTCATCGACATGCTCTGAGTTATAACCTTATCCTCGTCTGAATATTCAGGAGTGGACCTTCTGTGAATATGCCGATGACATAGTTCTATTTGGACAAGACGCTGACAAAATGCAGAGTCTTGTGACTACCCTAAGCAACAATGCAAGCATGTTCGGGATGCTGTTTTCCCCCTCGAAATGCAAAATGTTGCTTCAAGACTGGGTTGCATCGGCATCTGAACTAGTGATAGGGAGTGAAGTAGTCGAGCGTGTTGATCACTTCACTTATCTGGGGAGTGCTGATGGCCTGGTGACTGATGAAATCTGTGCGCGGAAACTGGAAGCTTGATTGGTTTTGCCAAACAGCCTCACTTATGGGGTAGGCGAGATATCCGTTTACTAATCAAGGGTCGAGTGTACTGCGCAATAGTTCTCTCTATCCTGCTTTATGGCTGTGAAACATGACCAATCAGGGTAGAAGATATTCGTAGGTTGTTTTTTTCTATCACAGGTGTCTCCGAAGCACTGCTCATGTAGCTTTGGAAAAACGAGTAAGCAATGTTGTCGCTATGAATCGAGTACTAGGTAGGGTTGGCAACTCGGTGGATGAAAGAGCGACACTTCTTCAGTTAGGGTGGTTGGGACACGTGTTACGTATGCCTAACCACCGACTGTTTGCGGTGAAGGAGTAGGTTGAAAGAAAGCTGGGGTGGCAAAACCAAAACATGGCAAAAATCTATGAAGTCACTGACAACTGGGCTGAACTAAGCTGGTAGATATAGACTACCTGTTTGGGGTCCGCGAGGCAATAATAGTCGATGGTTAGAGACCTTGAACGACATCGCGAAAAAATCGTTGACAGTGGCGCAGGTGCATTCATTAATTGTCTTCTTTCAAATTCTAATCTCCTGAATTCCTCATCATATCTATCTTGCTCTTTCTAAAGTTATCTCACTGAATTATATTTGTTGAATCATATCTTTGAGTCCTAATTTTCTCCATAACCGCTAATATTTCCACTATCTCTACCATTATGGGATTTGAACTGACAATTGCCTCTCTGTGCCAATGTGGTATGGCAACTTGATTTGATGTTCTGTGTACGAAGTTCTGCATTTTAACTGACTGACTGAATGCCTGTAGTAAACATTAGGTATGCATATGAGAACGTGGTATAAATGTTTTTACACTTTCAGTTTTATTCTTGCTTCCTGGTTCACCAGACGGAAGGAAAAATCTTCTGCATCAAGTTCGTTTATGTTAGCTTTTCAGCCGTCAGGCCCAAAAGTTCTTTTGAGTTAGTTGTAATTAAAGGTACTTGAACTGCTAGATCAATGGATTCCGTGAAATTATGTGCCTTACTCAACTTATTTTATTAAGAATGCTTGATATGCCAAGGAAGTACATTTCTTCTCCCGTTAGTTCCAGTATATTAGGCTAACTTTCTTTAATCAAAGACATTATCCATTTATTTGCAACACTGTTTCGATTACTCCAATATTACATCGGATTCCGGATCTATTTTAGGGCCGTTCAAGATAGTATACTCGTCAAAATGTGGCTTGCAATCTTTATGGGCTATACCATGGGTTTAACTTGAAAGCGAAAACACTAATCAACTTCGTGAAGAACCATAAAAACGTTTAGCATGTCTTAATCACTGACGAGGTCTGGGCGGTAGACAGATAAGTATGAATAATTGTGTGGACGGTATGTTACCCAAATAATTCCGCTGTTACAGGACGGAGATTGTAGATAAAGTGACTGATATTAGTTTATTGTAGTATTTCTGGATACACAAAAATCTTGTCATGTATGCAACCCGATACACAAGTAGCTAGGTCCTAGGATGAAGAATCCCAACGCACATTTAAAGTACGAAACTCCAGTCAAGTTAGGGTAAAGATATTACCGGTCCCTAGACCCGTTAGCAATACGAGTATACCTGTTCCGTATTACTGAAACGTGAGTGGCATAAAACACTTGACTGGAAGGATTTACGAAAACCCAGAAAGATAAGTTGATTGAGGTAAGATGCAACTACCATTCCTGGAGTATGACCAAACATTTTTACATGGAGATTTCAGCACTTCATCCCTAAATCTCAGCGAAAATAGTAAAACTACCAAAGCCCTTGAATTTCGATTATTTGTTAGCGAATGATTATCTCCTAGAGAAGGATATCCATGTCCATACACTAATAGGAAGTAGTAACCATGGCAAAGTCATGTTTAACGTTGTCGAGAACGAAATACTGAAGAGGGGGCTGCTAAAGCTCGTGCTACCTTTGCTACAACAGTTCAATCTACATGGCCATCAGAGAACATCTTCTGCGCGCCCTATGGCCGCGAGGTAGGTGGAGGTTAATAATAAATGATCACTAGCAAACAGGGTGAGCCACCTCTTAGAATGCTATGCCACAAGATGTAGCTTAGATAAGTCACCCACCATGAAAGAGAAGAATATGGGTTACGTAAGGTACCCAAATGCTCACTGCAGATGAAAAGGAAAGCCTTGCACAAGTGGAAGTTCTAACTGGAGGTTCTGATCGAAGTTTTTACTTGACACTCAGAAAAAGATTTATTGCCACGGTTAGAAGTGATATGAAACACTTTCCGACAAATTAATCGGCCGAAGTAGTAGCAAAATACCTCTTTGGATTCGTGACTAAAAGAAAATCTAAAAACCAGGGTGTTTATGCTTCCTAAGGTCCAAACGGCAAAGATCTAACCAGCATCGAGATTGGTGAGATCTTTAACACCAACTTCATCGGTCAGTCAAACCAGGTACTTACAAGCTCGGAGTGCTACTCAAACCTAGTACCAGCTAATGGCCTAGGGCATATCCGACTTACTCCTGTCGAAGGCGATAGAGGAATTATTGAACGAATGAATGGGGGAGATTATTTAGATAAGAGCATTATCCTCCATGAATCTCAACACCGTTTTCGGAAAGGCAGGTCATGTGCATCCAAGCTTTTCGTAGCAAAAGAACGTTTGACAACCTGCTGGCACCGAAAAATGCCGGTATACGTTGACTTCGCAAAAGTTTTCAACACAGTACTTCCCATAGCCTTAACTGCGAAGATTGCAAGAATGGACTTCATTGACCTACTTCAATCTTGGCTTGGAAATTACTTTGAGAACAGAAAGTTTTATACCAGGATAAGTAGGGTGCATGTGGACCAACGATTCTCAGCAGGAGACCATTTTGGATCCACTGCTCTTCCAAATATTTATTAATGGCCTGTTAGATAAAATTCACTCAATGGTACTGATATACGCGGATGACGCAAAGATCTGAAGATCCATTCGAGATGAAGATGATTCATCTGAGCTTCAAACAGAAATGGGCAGTAGAAAAAGGTTACAAATAAACCAGTCGAAATGTCAAGTTATGAAAATGCTGCACAACGTGACACAAACGACTTACATTCTTAGTGGAAGTCCGCTCCTCAGTGACTCCACGGAGCGTGATTTCGACCTAACAATCAATGAAAGCCTAGACTTTTTCTCTTTAGGAATTGCCGCAAATCGGGATTCCTTAGTGGCCTTTGACTTCAGGGAATCGTATTCATTTTTGATCGTGAAGCGTGGAGTGTTGGAGATGTTGGAGAGAGATGCGCTCCACCTCGTTTGTTGAGAGACAGTACTATGGCGTGAAGAAAATACTATGTCGATGCCGGACAAACAAAAGTGACTGAACACGAAGATTCTGATTGTTTCCTCGAAAAGCTAGCTCCAAACTCTATGTTCTGATTTGTGGTACAGTGTGAAATGGTATCAACTGCAGTAGTCACTCAGTGTTTGAGAGCGATAAATGTGTCATGCAGTTAGGTATGCGTAAGCAAATCAGATGAAATTTGATGAATGTATAGGAATTATTTGAAGGCTCATAGATTAAGCAAGTTGCTGCAAACGTACGAAAGAAATTCAGTAGAGATTATCGTCGAGAACAATGGAGAACAATAATTGCTGCGTACATATGCGATGAATTAACACTAGCTGCATGTCGAGAACATAAGTTGAGAGTATGACCCTAAAGTTATGTCTATAATAGCGTTGCTAACCGTTGTATGCGTTGGGGTAGTCTGAAACATGATAT
Organism: Schistosoma turkestanicum; assembly: GCA_944470395.2. Lineage (NCBI taxonomy): Eukaryota > Metazoa > Platyhelminthes > Trematoda > Strigeidida > Schistosomatidae > Schistosoma > Schistosoma turkestanicum. The sequence goes on from CALYCR020000811.1 coordinate 4,580, forward strand.
TTTAAGCGCATCCAAACAGCAGACTTATTTAGAATTTTGTAAAGTGTTTGAGGTACGCACACAAAATCGGTATGTCGGGAAAATTTGTCATATGGTCACCGTAGGGCCACGGCTGTTATAAACGATTTCATGAGTGATTAGTACAATTCTATGATTGTCGTAATTTAATGTCAATAAGAAGAAAAATAATAGTTCCCCAGCTTAAATACGGTAATGATAACATGATATGAATGGTAATGACGATGGGATAATTCACCAAACTCTCTCAGCCGAAATGACCACAGCCCGTTCAGTGGATAACTTTAAGTAGAGATTTGATGAACACGTATTCCCATGCAGATTATTATCTCACTCATGGACCGTCTGTGCCTGATTCATGTCTCAAAACTCGCCAGTTGTTATCATATCACATAACCGAATGCCAGGAACCGCACTTAAGAAACAAGAATCGTGCCAAAAGAAATCAATGGGTTTATTCTACCTCGTGTAAAAGATATTGGATATTAGGTTAAGTTGGTCAGACGCCTCTGTGGTTCTCACAAATACTAAGATATCCTTCCTTTGCTATCATAATAAGGTATTCTTCCTCTCACTCTGTATAAAAAGAATGTGGAAAATTTTCGATGTCTGATTTCAGTGTTCTCGTTGGCATACTAAGTAGTCCTAGACCAATAGGAAGTTCAATCAGAGACCAAACACCTGGAACCGTACCGAAAGAACAAGAATCTAGCGCAAAGAAATCAGTTTGTTTTACACTAGCTCGTGAAAAAGATATTGGATATTGGACTGAATATTCTTTAAGTAGTGCGCTACGACTCGGCATGCTGAAGATTTGTTCTTTTCAAGAAGTGAACTCAAATAAATCAAGTGGTTTTTAATAACTTGTGAAAAACATATTGGCGATATTGGAACTAGGATCTGGAGTAGCCTTAGTAATCATCTGTATTCCTAGTTACGTTTGGGAGAAATAGACGTAATAATGTAAGTAATTTTCATATATTTTAATGGTTTTTAGAGGCATTAATCAGAACCCCGCGCAACCATTGATATCCGCATTCAGGAAGGTTCCTTCCTTAGATAATTCACAAATGTCAGATTCAGATTCATCATTGGTATGTTCTTAACCATAGTTTCTAACAGCTAATAGGACGCACAAGAAATCTTGGCCTGTCCTGGGTTGTATGAAGAGATTAATCACGAAAAGAAACATGTATATAATAAGGTAATTTGAGTGTTACTTATGGCATGGAGAAAATGTTTATAAGAGCGTTTCTTAGTTTTGTACCTTTAATAATAATGACTTGGACATTTTATTATTCAGAACGAATGTTTGTAAATATTTTGTGTGTTCAACGCTATGATTGGCAATTGAATTGCAAAGCTTTTATGGATAGATTTGACGAACTGTTCATCCCTTATGATATACGTAGTCGGCTGACTCTAAGTAAATCCTCACCGTTTATGAGAATTATAATTTTCCGAAGTTTGGTTTCACCGAGATTCCACAACGTTTATCGGATTAGTTCATTCGGGAATTATATTTCTGTATAAGAGTTAATGCAAAGAGACATCTAGACCCTGAAAGCGAAGATTTTTTTCTTAAGAGTCTTTGACCTGAAGGTCTACTCCAAAAGATAATGGAGCAGCTTTAGGAGATGCAGTCTCATGATAGCCTGTCACTAACAATAAATTAATACACTATTCGTCACACCAAGACTGAGAAGCCCATGTGCACTATTGATTTGGAGTGACGGTTTTTCAACTCCCCTAGTTAGATTCTTTGTACCCACCAATCCGGTCTAATTCACTTTTCGTGCTCTAATTTCATGAACGACACCCTTGCCGTGAAAAAGCAGTAAGTACAACTTACTGGTTAGTGGTTATGCACACATGGTATTTGTAGAGCGAGAGTGAGAGAGAATGCAGACTCTCCCCAGTTTCAGCCGTACCAAGGCATGTGAAGGCATCATTTAGGAAGCAAGAAGGCAAAGAACTTATTTTTCAACCGTTAAATAAAACACTTTAAACTAATACAAACTACTATGATTACGTCCTGTAAATATACCTGAAACATCATTAGAAATTAGGCAATTAAGATATCTGTTTTGACTTGATAATGGGTTTGTGGAAGGATTCGGTGTGGTAAAATGTGCAGCTTATCTCACTATTGAGTCCTAATAATTGAAGAAAATCTGAAGAGTCAAGAATAACGTTGAGAGATATTTCAACAATTATATATGAACCTTACCTCTGTATCACTAGACTTTTTAGCAGTGATAATTTGGCATATTTACGATACTAACTTTATTTCCGAATGACTGAATCTCATTATCGCAGAATTTCGTAAATATAGTTTCCGTTTGGTTAGAATCTTGCAAATACATTAACTGTTCATCATTCTTCGGTTTTTAAAATGTGTTGAAGACTAATAAAGTGGTCTCCTAAAGATAACTTATGAAAGTCATGGGTATCGATTGCAGTGTTGTGACTAACTAAATCTTGACACAAATTATCTTATCACTTGTAAGTTGTATGTAATTTGTACGATAAAACAATTAAGTAATATCTATTGGTTACGTTGCAAACCTTAACTGACTAAATTAAAACAAGTTAAAACCCTGTTCATGGTATGGCTCACTGATTAACACAATAATAGATTGGAAAGAGAAATACTAACACAGTAGCAGTAGAATTGAATATCAATCCATATAGTTGTTGGTCTGGGTATACATCTTTGTTTGGGATTAAACTATCAATTTCTACAAATGAATGGAATGCAGGTGATTCGACTTAATGTCCCCAAGATTGCTGCAAATTTATCTATTTCTTCTATTTTTTCATGACTGACGAAATCTCAGCACGGATACAGAAGGCTCAGTTGGCTTTTGCCAACCTGCGTCACTTATGTCGTAGGCGAGAGATCCGTTTGCTGACTAAAGGACTAGTGTACCGCGCAGTGGTTCGCTCCGTCTTACTTTATGGCTGTGAAACATGGCCAGTCAGAGTAGAAGATATTCGTAGGTTACTGGTTTTCGATCATAGGTGTCTTCGAAGCATTGCTCGTATATCCTCGGACACCCGAGTGAGCAACGCTGTTATTGGGAATCGGGTGCTAGGTAAGAATGGAAGATCAATAGATGAAGTAGTGAAACTTCATCAGTTGAGGTGGTTGGGACATGTGTTACGTATGCCTAACCACCGACTGCCTCGAACAGCTTTGTTTTGTGGTGTAGGAATAGGTTGGAAGAAAGCTAGGGGCGGCCAAATCAAAACATGGCAGAAATCCATGAAGTCATTGACGAGTGGACTTAGCCATGTCGGTAATTGTCGACTACCTGGTTGGGGTCCGCGAGATGATAATAATCGATGGTTAGAGACCTTGAATGACATAACTCAAAATCGTTGGCAATTGCGCCGGTGCATTTATTCTTTGTGTTCTCTCAAATCCTAATCTTCTGGATTCTTCAACCCCTCTACTTTTGACTTTGTAAGCTTATTTCACTGAATCATACTTCTTGAATAATATGTTCTAATCCTAACCTCTCCGATAACTTCTAATACACTTACTACCTCTTCTACTATTGGATTTGAATTGACAATTACGTCTCTGTGCTGATGTGGTATGGCCACATGAACTGATGTACCTACGTAGGAAGTTTTACGTTGCATGTGACTGACTGATTTTTCATGTATTTCGGATTATGTCACTGTACCCCAGTTTACTTGTTCATTAGTACTCTTTTAATTCGTAACTACTGTTGGTGTCCTTCCTATTCAGTCGATTGATTTCCAAATACTTAGTTAATGCTTTTGTGTCGTTTTTCAAACCTCTTTAATTTGGTTATTTGTCAGCATGAAATAATAAGAAAAAAAAGCTTTGTAGTGTCTTTAGTAAATTTTACGTTTCGTGTCTTGTTTACCTCTACAAATCTCAAAAAAAACTTCTAAATCTCAGGGGAATAAGTTTAACTAATATAGTTTCTAAATTGTTAGCCTCGATTATACTTAGACGTCTAACTAGAGCTCGTGAAGAGCAGACTCGAGAAAACCAGGCTGGTTTTCGACCTGGACGTGGTTGTATAGACCACATCTTCACACTAAGACAGGTCCTGGAACACAGACACACATTTAGACGTCCGACAAAAGTCGTGTTCCTGGACCTAAAAGCGGCATTCGACTCAGTGGACCGTGAGGTTCTGTGGCAGTATCTGTCATTGAAAGGTGTACCAAAGAAGTACATTAACCTTATACAAGCACTCTACTCGAACACCACTGGTCGGGTGAGAGCATATGGCGAACTGTCATCTGAATTCTCTACATCAAGTGGTGTCCGTCAGGGCTGTCCACTCTCTCCATTCTTGTTTAACTTTGTCGTAGACATCCTCTTAGAGTTAACATTAAGCCCGTCAGATTTTTCAGGGGTTGACCTATCAGGAAAGTTGCTTACTGATCTAGAATACGCCGATGACAAAATGCAGAGTCTTCTGACTACCCTAAGCAACAATGCGAGCATGTTCGGGATGCGGTTTTCCCCCTCGAAATGCAAAATGTTGCTTCAAGACTGGGTTGCATTGGCACCTGAACTAGTGATAGGGAGTGAAGTAGTCGAGCGTGTTGATCACTTCACTTATCTGGGGAGTCTCATCAGCGCTGATAGCCTGGTGACTGACGAAATCTCAGCTCGGATACAGAAGACTCGATTGGCTCTCGCCAACCTGCGTTACTTATGGCGTAGGCGTGATATCCGTTCGCTAACCAAAGGACGAGTGTACTGTGCAGCAGTTCGTTCCGTTCTCGTATATGGCTGTGAAACATGGCCGTTAAGAGTAGAACATGTTCGTAGGTTACTAGTATTCGATCATAGATGTTTAAGAAGCATTGCTCGTCTATCATGGGACAACCGTATAAGCAATGCTGTCGTTAGGAAACGAGTACTAGGTAAGGATGGCAGATCAATCGATGAAGTGCTGAAACTTCATCAGTTGAGGTGGTTGGGACATGTGTTACGTATGGCTAACCACCGACTGCTGCGACGAGCTGTTTTGTGGTGTAGGAGTAGGTTTGAAGAAAGCTAGGGGCGGCCAGACCAAAACATGGCACAAATTCTTGAAGTCACTGTCAAGTGGTCTGAGTCATGTTGGTAGATGTAGGCTACCTGGTTGGGGTCCGCGAGACGAAAGTCACCAATGGTTAGAGACCTTGAATGACATGGCTCAAAATGGTTTGCCATGGCGCAAGTGCATCCATTCGTTGTGTTCTCTCAAATCCTAATCTTCTGGATTCGTCAGCACCTCTATCTTTGTCTTTCTAACCTTATTTCACTGAATTATACTTCTTGAATAATATCTTCAAACCCTAGTATTTATCATTACCATTAATACCTGTACTATCTTTATCACTATGGGATTTGATTGGACATTTGCGTCTCTGTGTTAATAATGTGGTCTGGCAACATGAACTTATGTACATACACACGTACGAAGTTCTACGTTGCAACTGGCTGACTGACTTACAGGCAGATTGTGTGTCTAAGCAGAAGATTTTTTTTTCCTGAGGTCAACTATTGAGTAACTATTTCAAAGTTTTTACTTTTATTTTTTCTAATTACAACGAACTCTAATGATGCTGATTTGATTAATGAATCTAATTTTATTTTTATTACAAAAAAAATCACAAACAGTCAGCTCTAATGAATACTCTCAATAATATTAGAAAAAATCTTCCATGGATTGAACGATTAGATGTAACATGTAAAGCTGCACCAGCTCAAAAAGAATTAGATGTGAACGATTTACAACCAATTGATGCGGATGATGATTTTAAACGTGAAAATTTTTTGTAAGTTTTTTTTGTTGTGGTGTACTTTGTTACAAAAAAAACCCTGAATCATTTTTTTATGTAAGCTGATAAATTTCATCATCACAATTCATCATCCTAGGTGTAAGTTACTTTATTAATACTGCCGATAAAGTGAAGACATCACATTGAAATTTGAGAATAAGTCTTGTGAATACTGGTAATATATAACTGCAGTGTTGCTCATTGTCTATTGATTTGGTTAAATTCACAAAATGCAGTCTTCTGACCTCCCTAAGTAACAATGCAAGCATGTTTGGGATGCAATTCTCACCATCGAAATGCAAAATGTTGCTTCAAGATTGCCTTGCATCGGCACCTGAACTAGTGATAGTGAGTGAAGTAGTCGAGTGTGTTGACCGCTTCACTTATATTGGTGTCTCGTCAGCGCTGCTGGCCTGGTGACTGACGAAATCTCAACGCGGATACAGAAAGCTCGATTTGCATTTGACAATTTACGTCGTTTATGGCGTAGGCGAGATATCCGTTCGCTAACCAAAGGACGGGTGTAGTGAGCAACAGTTCGCTCTGTCCTACTATACGGATGCGAAACATGGCCGTTAAGAGTAGAGGACTTCCGTAGGTTACTAGTCTTCGATCATCTATGTCTCTGAAGCATTGCTCGTGTATCCTGGAACAACCGTATAAGCAATGCTGTCGTTAGGAAGCGAGTTCAAGGTAGGGACGGCAAATCAATAGATGAAGCATTGAAACTTCATCAGTTGAGGTGGTTGGGACATATGTTACGTATGGCTAATAACCACCGACTGCCTCGACGAGCTATGTTTTGTGGTGTAGGAGTAGGTTGGAAGAAAGATAGGGGCGGCCAAACCAAAACATGGCAAAAATCCATGAAGTCACGGACAAGTGGACTGAGTGATGTTGGTAGATGTAGGCTATCTGATTGAGGTGCGCGAGACGATAGTTACCAATGGTTAGACACCTTGAATGACATGGCTTAAAATCGTTTGCAATGGTGCAGGTGCATCCACTCTTTTTCTATGAAATTCTAAGCTTTTGCATTCCTCATAATCTCCACCTTTCTCCTTCTAAATTTATCTTACTGAATTATACTTCTCGAATCATATCTTCGCTCCCTAATCTTCTCCATTACTGCTAATAGTTCTATTATTGCTATCACTGTTGGATTTGAACTGACATTTGCGTCTCTGTGCTGAAGTGGTATGGCAACCTGAACTGATGTACTTACGTACGAAGCTCTGCGTTGTATCTGTCTGTGTCTGTTTGTTTGGTCAAATTCACTAATATCAGTGCATATCGTCAAAGTTCCATTTGTTATGTTCTGTTTAAACATATACATACATATAAATCACTTGTAATTCTCGATTGTTTTATTCTCGTATGTTTTCATGCGTTTTCCATTCGTCTATTAACCAAAGGACGAGTCTACTGCGCAGCAGTTCTCACTGTCTTACTTTATGTATGTGAAACATTCACAGGTTACTAGTATTTGATTATAGGTGTCTTCGAAGCACCGCCCATGTATTCTGAGACCATCGAGTAAACAATGCTGCTGTTGGGAAAAAAAAGTAGTAGGTAAGGATGGTAGATCAGTTGATGAAGTATTGGAACTTCATTAGTTGAGGTGGTTGAGACCAGCCATAGGCTGGAAAAAAGCTAGTGGTGGCATAAGTCCATGAAGTCACTAACAACTTGACTGATTCATGTTGGTAGGTGTAGACTACCTGGTTGGGGTCCGCAACACAATCCTAACCGGTGGTTAGATACTTTGGATGATATGGCTCAAAATCGTTTGCAGTGGTGCAGGTGCATCCATTTTC
>CALYCR020000812.1:0-12250 GCA_944470395.2 Schistosoma turkestanicum
GAAACAGTAATTTTTTTCACAATGGTTTCAATTCACAACAACTTTGAACGATATTTCGCAAATTTTCTTCCAAAAAAGAAGAAAATTTACTTTCATTCTAAAATACTGTTTGAAATTATTTATGAGAATATATGACTAGAAAACAAGAACAAAATATGCTTGATTTAAAAATACTTCAGTGTATTTTTTTCAACTTTTAATCCACTTGACCATTCAATATTCAATCCATACATTGATAATTGAACAACGGGAAAAAAGTACATATATATATATATAATAAATTCAGTTATATACATAATAATTAATGTACTCATTCACTCACTCACTCGATCACTCACTCGCTCACTGTTACTTTCATCTACTACTCTCTCTAATTGACTGTACTTCATTTTTTTGTGAAACAAAACCGTGATTATGATCGATTATCGTTAGTGTAGTTGAGAGAGAGAAGAGTATTGTTTTTAATTCAGAAATTTATTAGCCTGAACACTGTATAATTATAATGATCGGTTAGAAATATGCTTACAATTATTAATATATACTGCTTTTTGTAGTATCTCAATAAAACCTTATTTTTTGTTTGAGAGAGATGAGGGAAGAATGACTCCTTTTAACAAGCATTCGAATTTTCATTCATACACACATACGGTTAGATGTGATTAGAGTGAATGATTGAAAAGGTAAATGAAGGAGAAAACAGTAATTAAGTACACATTTATAGAGCGTTCATATGATGTTAATTAAAACGTGAGGAAATTTCTCTGAGTTCTAGTGAGAAGTCGTGACAAGTGTAGTTCAACTCTGTTCGGGTGTAAAGCATTGCTCGCCGAAAACAGTGAATAAGGTCGTTCAAAACCATGGGCTGATTGACATTAACAGCGGTTGAGTGGTCCACAGATTGAGCTTTCGCGTGCAAGACCAAAGATCCTAGGTTCGAATCCTGCGAGGTGCGCACTGCTGATGGGTTTCAGACCTGGACGAAATGGCTGTGTGGTGTATTCCAGGTTTCTAATGGTTGTCTAACAACGATCGATTCATGATTTCTAAAAGTAACCCATAAAATCAAGACTTCTTCAAAACGAAATAGTATGAAAAGTTTTTTTGGCCTAATTTAAGTTTTCCTCAACTAGTACACTTATACAAGACTTGAATTGACGACTTTATTTATCTTTCCTCTGACTAAATAATACGCTGAGCAAATCAATACACTGATTAGATGAGAAATTAATTTGTTTACACTGTAGGTTATAGTTTGACGTTACATAAGCATATTTTCTGGCTAGCCAATACAATTATCCTATTCACTTGTGGTTTTCTGATTCAAGCAGCTCGTTTACACATGCATATATCAAACGTATAATATATCAGTGTCAAACCCGAAAGACTTTATCAGAATGATACTGATATCTACGAAAGGTGTATCCTCGTATTGAACACATCAGAAGTGCGCATCCATAAGCTTCGATCTTGTGTGTAAATGCTTAACCTCTGGATCATTGAGCCACGGCATTCAGCGGTGTTAATGTCTAACTCCCCATTATACACGGTCTTGCGCAATCTCATCCAGTGTCTTCGGTAGATAACTGTCTCACACCCGACAAGTCTGAAATTATCTGGTCATTACATTAGATAATGAACTGATTATAAATCATCGAAAGTTTCTGATGAATGAATTCCTAATCAGGTTAAGTAACAGTAATGTCAATCCAAAACGTCAAGTTGAACTAACCTCATTGTGTGTTTATCAGTTAACTTGCTCCTGTGAAGCAAGGAAAGTGTGTATTTGTTAAACGAATTTCCGATGACTATCCTTACAAGACTATCACACAAGGAATGTAAACCACTCAGCAGTTCAGTCCTTGAACATACAGTCACCTCGGGTCGGAACCCAATGTGTGCGCATTGCTGAGGATATAGAAACTCATTATTTCAAAGCTGACTTTTGTGTACAGTAGAATAGTTATAGTCCACTTCTTTACTCTCACTTAGCCTTACGTCGCAGTGGACTTAATTATTACTTTCATTTTTCTCTGCATTTACAAAATCGATAGTCCTCTTAAACTGTTATTCTCTAGATTATTACATCTCGATGCTTCTAAAACAAACAAAACAGGAAGGGTTGATGATTTTTGATTACTTTGGTATATGATTGTTATGCTCGTCCCTTGATATGCTTGAAACTATTACGAGTTCACCTTAGTCGGTAAACGAGAACGAGACGATGAACCAGTGACACGGTAGGCTAATTTGATCCGTAGACCCAAAGGAAACTAACGAAGAAGTCTTGTTATAGCGTAGAAAGTGTATTCTACAAACATCCAGCAAGCGCAGTGCAATCAAGCACACAAATCGTGTTTATTTATACATGATAGAAACGTCCTTGGAGGAGTCACAAAATTAGCACACTAAAATAACACAACAGCCAATCACAGCCAAGGGAAATGTGATCTCAAAGTTAACTGATCAGCCCATGAATAAAATCCAAAATTAAGACATTTATCAAGAGAGTCCTGGAGATCTAACGCCTCCAACAATGATGTAATCTCTTTTCACTCGATAGTCGGAAACCTAAATCACATTGAAATAACACCCTTTCCTTTCTTCGAATCATTTTACTCATTACTTGAAACCTTTTGATAATTTTAACTATAAGATTCTGGAAAACATTGTTAGCTCAGATGGATGATTTTGATGGAGTTCCGTTCTCTGAAGTGCTCAGTTTGTGCTAATGATGTTAAGCGGAAGAAAGATGGAAGCTCTACAAACAAAATTTCCAGCTCAAAGGACTAAACTCCATCACAATCTTGACTATATTGTGCGATACTAGTACGCCTAGATTGTCTTCCACTTGAATCAGGTTGACTATGTTTGATAATTTTGTAAATCGCCTCTACTTTACTATGGACTCCGACATTGTATAACTAACTATCTCTAAATATAATTCATTGTGTAGCTTAAGAAAATGTTAGCGTCTAAAAGAAATTCTTCATTACTATAATAAACTTCATTCTTCATAATGAATTAATGGTCTTCTTTGATTATAATTTCATTGGAAATGTACTTGAAATAAAGGCTAATCGATTCATGCGTTATTAGAAAAATATTTAATCACTTTCGACAGATGACTGGAATCTACTCAGTTTTTCCAGTTACTTCTAATGTCATGTTGTAAATGAGTTGGAAAATGGGTGAAGATTAGTTTCAATGTTATTCAATATCGAATTTTTTCGACCAGTGACAGTTGAGATATGATATTGGATGGTAGGTTAGACACTTTACTACTGGTTGTAAAATACGAACTGATGGCTTCCATTACAAGACAGAATGTGGAAATGGAATAAGCGAATAACTACAGACTTGAATGGAGCATTCGAGAAGGTTTCCTATTATACTACTAACAGAAATGACGGAAAAACATGTCTGTACAAAGTGATAAAAATAATACTATTTATTATTTCGACGGTTACCGTGACTCATTAACGTTGTGGAATATGTTTAAAACACTGCGTTTAATGTGAATCTTGCCAGTATAAATATGAATGTTGCGACATAGTCTGAATGCTTATTTTATGAGTCTTGAATGGGACGGGATTTGATTTCCCAAATATACGACTGGTTGCTACTACTTATAACTGTATATAAGCAGTATAGATTGATTTTTCCCAGATATTAATTGACTTATACATAAATATATATTCACTACTCATTATAAGGAATCTAGTACTGATTTGATCAGTAAGTATGAATACAATTTTATTCCTGATATGTAGTTTTGTTTTCTGAGTGTTTGATTAAGTTTTCAATAAAAGCATCTGAATTTTGGACATCACTATCAGAGAGAGAGAGAGAGAGACTGTTTTGATTTGATTTAATTTTCAGTAGGCAAAGACATTATCAATAAATTATATGGCTCCATCGTGGTTATTATTCTGATTTATTTTGATTCGGTATAGAACCGTTTGTTGCAACCTGACAATGACACACTTTACTTGAAATCACTTGTTCTCGAACATTCTATTTAACATCTTGTGTAATCGGTAATTCGTGTGTTATTTTAGATTTTGTGGTCTTGTCACCCTTTTCATCCAATGATTGAAATGTTTAGTTTCTGTTGAAAATATCACATTCGTATACTTAATAGAACCCCAACCCTCGTGTACCTTAGGCCGCCAACCATGATTCTCCTACTAACTCTGTTCTCGACCTTATTTTCCAGTTCTGTACAATTGCTACTCATTGTTTTCCTATCTGTCTCAAATTCTCAGAACAGTGTGTCCCTTGGTCTACCTCTTTTCCGTTCGCTTTGAGTATTCCAAGTTGGGGTTTGCTTCGTGGTGCGATTAGGTGATTTACGCAATGTGTGTCCTATCCACTTCGAGTATTTTTTTTCCCAATTTCTTCCTCTCCTGGGACTGGGTGTTTCTCTGCCACTGTAGGTTGTTGCTGATGGGTAATGGTCAACGGATCCGGAATATATTGCGTAGACAACTGCAAATAAACACTTGTGAATGATGGCTTTAGTGGTTCTGCATGACTTCACTGTATATAATAGAAAGAATTTCCTTGAAGTTTGTATTGAAAATTGTAACTTTAGGGCTGCCTGACAGTTGTTTTGAATTCCAGATATTCTTCTCGCCCATTTCTACGCCTAATGTTTCACACAATACTTATAAGTAGTCTTACAATTGAAAATTGAATTAAATACTTTAGATGTGAGTTCAGTGGTTAGTAATTATCAATATATCGGTACATTTTCATCAGCAAACAGTTATGAAGTCTCATGAAGTGATTCCTTCAAAATCAAGCTATTTATTGTGTTGTGAACAATAACTTCAAAAACTCTCATAGAATTCATACACTTGGTCAGGATTGGATTTCGACCAATTTGGTCTCGTGTGCTGTTACGGGTATGAGGGCGGTTGTCACTTCCAGGCTGCCCACACCAAGGAAAGTTGTTTCTTGAGGGACCTGAAAAAGAAGATAGATTAGTGTTGGTCTTGGAGACCTGAGTGAGTGTCCGCAGAGCTCAAGGGACGACTGCTTGAGGCCTGTCACGCACTGCCCTTTTATGAAAGATTTTTTGAGGATTAGCTCCAACCTTTTCGAAAGCCCTTAGTGGGCACCCTTACCCAAGGAGACGGAAATCCGTGAGTTAGGGTGAGGTGTGACATTTTTAGGGTCGACCTTTTCTAACCCATTCCTTCCTTGTGAGAAGGCAGCATCGCCGCAGATGCTGGTTGTCCGAGGGAAACATCTTACTGCTGACACACCCCTCTGCAGTCAGCAGTATGACTTCGCCCTCAGATCTCCAGTAGCTGCTTTTAGTCTCATCGTTCTCCAATCGACCTGCCTGGTAGAACATTCAGGAACATATGTTCCAGCCAGTATAGCTCGGCTGGGTCATCACGATAGGCAAGCCCGACCACCACGTCAAGGTAGCGGCTACGGTCGCGCATACACTTGGAGAAAGAGAGAATTTATTTACAACTTGATACTGATTCACTGATAGTAGTCGATAAATATTTTTCTCGAAATGAACCCACTTCATTACACAACCATAAACAGTTTGACAAAAGTTATGGAGAAAAGAGCAGAAACACACTAGCAGACAATAAAAGCCGGATCGTTAGTTAACAAAAGATTTCAACGTAGATAGCGTACACTTGGTTGTAATCCTGACAACCTTCTAATAATAATAATGTCTCGACACACATTCATGAACAGACGTTTTGAGAAATAAAATACGACTTTGCCAAAATGTGTAGGTTGAAATTAATACTTAAGCTTAAGTTGACATCGGTTTATTTTGTCTGTTTGTTATTGCCTGATTAATCGAATACTCTTGAAACCTATAATTAAAATACGATTTAAAACAAACGTAAACTGTTAATTATTTGTAATTTGTGAGTAATTATCACATTTATCAGTTTGTTTTTTTCATTTTTAAGAATTTAAAACAAAGTTCTGTTTCATTCAAACAAAAACTAGATCGATGCATCTACTTAAATGTAGACAAATGAGTAGTGTGAATAGATTTTAAATAAAGAAAAAAACGTTACTCAAAGACTAGTATGTATGTATGTATGGCGGTGTTTGTGTTTTATTGGAAAAAAATCCTTGATAGTGAGTTAACAAGTTGTTTAGTTGTTCCTCTTAAAATACTATTCGCTTAATAAAAACGAGTTATTATATATCGCATTGTAGTATTATGGAGATCGTTGTTGTTACACAGTGAAATCATGAATGAATCCTAGTGAGAACATTATTAGAAACTTGGAAGCACTAAAAGACAACTGTTTTTGTACTCATCCGTAGTGTGCATCCACGACTCCTGAGTTCTAGTGAGAAGTCATGACTAGTAGAGTTTAACCCTGTCGGGTATAGGCAGTGGCAGATGGGTGAGGTTGTGAAAAATCCCTAGATTGGTTAGAGTTAGACATAAACATAGCTGCATGTTGCCGGCTCAGTGGTCCAGAGGTCAAGTGTCCAAAGCTCCTGAGTTCGAATCCTGCGAGTAGCGAGATTTCGTGAATGTGCACTGCTGGTGAGTCCCGTACCATGCCGAAAATGGTAGAAACTTATTAAAAGAATCATTTCTGCATCACGCTTTATAAGCTTTCTTACAATATAGATTTTTTAATCGTGACATATTCTAGTAATACGTTTAGATTACCGTTAAATCGATAATCGTGTTGTAAATAAAATGTTTTTTAAAAACGTTGTCAATCATTAATTTTTTGTAGAATTCAACATTTTCAAATGTCGCTCATGTGCTAAAACGATAAGACTAGTTGTCCTCAAGGCTGTTTTCAAATTTACTGCCTATTATATAAACTATTCTGTTAAGAGATAGCCCTTGATTATGTGAACAGTTTAAGTTCAAGTTCCCGATTGGTAATTTCGAGTTAGATAGAAACCCCTGTTGATTAGAGAATATTCTAACTTGTATATGTTTTAGAAATTCGGAACTATTCAGAATTTAGACATTTATTCAATCAGATCCTTGTTTAAGGTTGTCAAAATACATTGTTATCATTACTTGTGTTTATACTGCTAGTCTATACTATGATCGTGTAATTGTATGTAAAAGGACTTCGTCCATTTTGTTCTGTCTAGTGCTTCCCATAGATAATGTGGCAAAGAAACCTGTTTTCTGGTTAATAGAGATGTTTTTTGATAGCATATTGACTAATGAGATATCTTCTGACGAATCATATAGTACGGCATGTTCACTTTTCAAATACTGAGAATGAGTTGCTTTAATACTGATTCATTTGCTAACATGCTTTGTCATTTTTGTGTATTGCGTTTAACTACTCACTATAAATCAGTAGCATAGTCATTATGAATAATTTCAGCAAATTCAAACTGATTTGCATTGAATTTCGTTATTTAATTCTTCTTACCTGTAGTTTTAAAATAATTTGTTTCTCCTTTGGTTTTTTAACATCCTTTTCATGTAAAAGGTTTTCAAATTTGGTATATTTCGAAAATGGTTTAAAAAACTTTGAAACATAGGGTTAAGTAGTTTGAACTATTGATCAATGTCTTCCTATTTCAATTTGTCTACGGAAGATGCTCTCATTTAATTTTTACTAATTGATACTTCAAAATACTTAAATTAGGTTGTAATCTGTTTCTAGATCAGACAAAATTCGTGCTGCAGCAAGCTTACGTAGCAGACAGGTTTTTTCATATTGAGAAGGTGAATTATTCTTAATATCCATTGGCCATCAACCTTGGTTTTCTTCTCCTTATATAGTGTAAAAGCAAACTGTTAACGAATTTAGATGGCAAGGAACAATATTGGTTGATTTGAACGATAAATTTACATTAAAACTGGTTTGTCATCGACTAAAGAACTCATAGTGTGGTGTGAGCTACTAATAAGTAGTATATGACGTGAGCGTCAACTTAATGTCTGGCACCTGAATATAGGGAAAGATCAAAAAAGGAAGAGTTAGAAAACAATGAAATTTGTATGAAACGCATGAATAGTGATAATGGATTGATGTTTTGCATCAGGAACAGTCCAGTTCCATAGGATGAACTGATATTTTGCAAATGAACAATTTACGATATGGTTTTCCTTTTTTACTGAGTAACTCTGTAATTTCGCTAAATCAATCCGGTTGCCCCATCTGTGTTCTCCTTCACTACAATAGTATAGTGTTAGTGAATGTTTAGGTTGAAATTCAAATCTAAGCCACACAATCATAGATTGCCTAAAGAGAATTCACAAACTAATAGCTATGTATCAATCAACATACGGATTATATTTTATAACACCCGTCTAGTGAGTATACTCCAAATAGGCTTTTTATAATCTATGATTACAAAGTCTTTGCTCGTTGAAATCATCAATCAATCATTATTACAGCACCATTAGTAACCTGGAAGCACTGAAAGATGTTCTTCTGGTCCTGGTACGGAACTCGTCAGAAATAGACACTAACAACCCACAGGATTCGAACCCAGAACCTTCGGCCTTGCGTACGAACGCTTAACCTTCAAACCACTTAGTCGGCTGGCATCTAATTGTTTTAATGTCTGCGAGGTACGGGAGTCGTGGGTGCGCACTGCTGATGAGTCCCATACCAGGACGAAACGACAGTCTAATGCTTCCATGTTTCTAATAATGTTCTAACCAAGACTGATTGATGATTTTAACGTGTAAAATACTGATCTTCATAACTGTAACTGAAAAAAAACAGATTCTAAAATTCTTTCAAAAATTTCAGGAAAACAAAAATGTTTAAACTTTTTTGCCTCCTTCAATTAGTCCCATCATCTTATAAACTAAAAGCTTTTAATCAAACATAAATGCAGTTGAATTAGAACAAATATTATAAAAAGTAATTCACTTCATTGTTCATAAAACAGTTGTGAATATTTTCAGATTTTTCTAGTGAAAATAATTTCACACCAACAAGCATTTAGCATCTACAAAACAATAGTTGCAATAAAATCTGATTTACTCATGTATTTATTTTCAATTCAGTATTTTAACAATTAAGAAAATGAAAATTTTGCATTAAATTGAGATTTAAAAAAAACTCCAAATTCTTAAGCAAAATAAATTATGCTACTTGAAATTAATAAGTAACATAAATAATTCATCTTCAATTTTAATGGAAGCTAATGGCATGTGGATGTTCATAACCAAAAACAGGTTAACTACTTAAGCATTCTTTTCTCTTTAAAAAAGGCTTTTATTTCAGAAGAAAAGAAATATCAGGTGTTTTTGAAATACACATTTCTGCTTTTTTTAAATGGTCTTTCAGACAACCTAGTTAAAAGACATTTTGACCAAAATAAATCATAATTACAGAGGGCGGATAATAATGAATGATTGAATTGAAAAGATCTAACTTGATAACAACTTGCTGACGATAAAAATAATGATAAGCTTTTGTTTTGTTTTTTTTTTTGAAAAAAACCTGAGTAAATAGAATTGCGAAATTTAAACAAAAAAAATCATGTGTGAGTTGTTTCTTCAAAGAATCAATAGTGAAGGAATGGAATAAATATCTGTTTAGTTTTTAAAATAACTCACAGAAACAAAGTGAAATAGTTTCGGATAAACCAATAAATTTTTAATCAAGTTAAAAATTAAGATTCTTTTGTAGACATTGTTGAATATATTCATTGTATATATATATATATATATATATATATATATATATATATATATATATATATATATATATATATATATATATATATATATATATATATATATATCGCTGAATGATCTTGGTCAGACATTCATGGAAGATCAGAATGCATTGGTTATCGGGTGTAATATACAATTTTTGAAGGCTTTGGTTATAAAAATCTCTCCATGTATACATTTGTAATGCGTTCTTATTGATTTTCTTCAGTTGTACATTTTGTTATTCTGTTCGATTCCATTTTGAGATGATAATATTTGTATCTTATTATAGTTTCGATTTCTCTTACCTTCAGTGAGTTTCTATGTTTCTTCCTGAACTGCATTTATGTTGTTTAAGCTGGTACGTAGTCATGGAGGCGGCCATATTGATTTGCTCCTCTTTTGATTGTGTCGGTTGCTTGCCTTGACTGGAATAGTACATTCTGATTGAGAATTGAAGCACTCTGCCCGAATAGGAAACACTCTGTGTTGTAAAGCAACCAAATATTATCTTTCGAACAAATCTGATCTATCCAGGAGGGATAGAATAAAATTTATTTGTTGCTGTTGATATGATGAATTGAACAATTGTTTATGGAATAACTAAGTGGTAATATTTGTTTAGGTAATGATGTATATTTATATTAGAACCGTCATTTACTCAGTCACCTTGTTTTGGTTTTAACTGGGCAATAGAGCTTATCTAAACTACCTAGACAGTTATTCTTCAGTCCAAACTTCAGTATGGACCCTACATCGAGTTCGTCCTTATATGGCACCCCACACAGGTTCACCGTATAAAATCGAAACCAAGACCTGTGATCTTGCACGTGACCACCTAAACATTAAGTCACTGATTTCAAAGTTGAAGTTGATAGTTGAAGGTGATCGATAACAATCAGTACAGCTAGATTTCACCTTAGTAGGTTATTTGTAAGATAATGGCATCTAAATTCTATAAGTAACTGATGACTAGCATCATCTCAAAAGATTTCATTCTGAAAGCTGAATGAAATGAAATGTCTGGACTATTATATCTGAATTGTGATTCTATTCAGAAAGGGTGAGTGATTCTAAAGGCAAAATATTCACAGACACTGGATATTTAGTGTTTTGATGTGAGCTAGAAATTCAACGTGCTTTGTTCTGCTCAACTATTAATGGTAACTTATAGAGCTATAATAAATCTATATTAAATGTGAATTGTAGAGAAGTATGAGTTATATTCATGAGGATCAGTTATTTGCATTATAGGGTTCTGTTGAAACCATAAAATCTAGCAATTTTAGACCACAATTAGAAACCTGGAAGGACTGGCAGGCCGTTTTGTCTTGGTAGGGGACTCGTCAGCAGTGCACATCCAAAACTTCTGTAACTTTCAGGATTCAAATCTGTTAAAGAGGTTAGATCCCCAGAACTCACTCGATAAATGTCTTAATTTTTGGATTTTATTCATGGGCTGACCAGTTGACCTTTAGATCACAGTTCTCACCATAGAAATCCTTAGCTGTCATTGGTTGATGTGTCATTTTAGCTTTGTGTTTTCGTGACGGTCCCAAGGACGTTTATATCACGTATAAATAAACGCGATTCGTGTACTTTTGAACCTCATATATTCCGGGTGTTTTTAGAACACAGTTTCTACGCTATATCAAGACTTTTTCGTTAGTTCTTTTGGGTCAGCGGATCAGAGTAGCCTACCGTTTCACTGGTTCATTGTCTCGTTCTCGTTTATTGACTAAGGTGAACTCGTAATAGTTTCAAGCATATCAAGTGAAGAACATAACAGAATCCTAACGCGAATGCCTAACCTCTTGACCACTGAGCCAGCAACTGTGTTCGAATCCTACATGAAGTATTGACATGAAGTATAAAGTACCTAGCAATAACCTACTCTTTTATTATGTTAGGTGTAGTGGTTGAATAATATGATGATTTAAGTTCATGGTGACTTCAGATGTAACGAATTCAAGATTATGCAGTACATTCTATTTGTATAAACAGTTTAATTAGTTTGCAACTCACCTAGCCAAGATTCTCCAACCAGCTTTGTCCTTAGTTCTACTTTCCAATTGTGTCCCAATCCCTATTCATTATTTTGATGTCTGCTTCAGATTCCCAATGCAGTAAGTTCTTCTGATTTCTCTTTTACCGTGACCTTGAGAATTTTAATTCGTAACTAGTATGAAAATTTTACTTAATGAAAGAAAGATAACTGTTACGTCCTAATTTCCCAGTCAACATCTAAACTTAATCTTTATTCATATTAGCAATCAGTTCATCGTGCTGAACTCTATGCAGTCTTATCTAAGTTAAAACTGTTTTTATTTGAAATGTAACTAAATCTTCAGATTACAACTTCCTTAGTGAACATCTCTTTAGTCAGTGTATAACAGTTTACTCAGTGTGAGGTTTAAAATATTTGAAAATCAATCCTATCAGAGTAAATATATTTTAGCTGATGAAATGCTCTAACTTGGAACGAATTGTTTGTGACTGTGACTTGACCTTGAGTGGTTGCGTTAAATTAGGCTTCAGGACCGCCACTTTAGTGGCTACGTTAGACTCAAAGTAGGGCTCATCACTTGACTGACC
>CALYCR020000813.1:0-12228 GCA_944470395.2 Schistosoma turkestanicum
ACTGAATAGTTTAACCCTATATGCTTCTACTTATCCATAATGGACACTTTTTCAATGCACTGAATCGATGCTTGTTCATGGTGATTGTGTTCCGTTAAATGCTAATTAGCATTACGGGGTTGTGAAGATTGTTAAGTTACACATTTTTGAAACCATGAATCGATCAGAGTTAGACCACCATTAGAAACCTGGAAGCACTGGACGGCCGTTTCGTCCTGGTATGGGACTCGTCAGTGGCAGTGCGCATCCACGACTCCTGCACCCTGCAGGCAGGATTCGAACCCAGGACCTTCGGAATTGTGCTCGAACGCCCTAACCGTTAGACCACTGAGCCAGTATACAACGGTGTTAATGTCTAACTTGATCAAATTCACGGAGTTGCGCAACCTCATACACAGTCTTCGGTAGTTACAGTCTACACCCGAACAGGTTGAACTTCACTGGTCACGTCTTCCCACTAGAACTCGGAGAAGATTCCTCACGAAGCTAGTCACTAGTGAGCACAGGTAATTTGCATTACGGGGTTTGAATACTGCGGGGTGCAGGAGTCGTGGATGCGCACTGCTGATTAGTCCCATACCAGGACGAAACGGCCGTCCAGTGCTTCCAGGTTTCTAATGGTGGTCTAACATTGATCGATTCATGGTTTCAAAAATGCTAATTAGTCTGTTTTTGAAGGATGGGTACTGATCCTATCTTTTTTACATTTATTTGACTTTTCTAATATAGAGTACTATTTATGGTCGTGTTAAATGCCTATATCATGCAGGTAATAGACAGACAGACAGATACAACGCAGAGCTTCGTACGTAAGTACATCAGTTCAGGTTGCCATGCCCCATCAGCACAGAAACGTAACTGTCAGTTCAAATCCAAGAGTGATAGCGACAGTAGAATTTGTAGGATTTAATTTGTCCTACAGATGTAATTCTAAGACGTAAACGCAAATACTGCCGATGACAGAGTCCAGAGTGAAACTATAGTTAACAGAAGACAATTCGGTATTAAACTTTATCTGTTTCTAAACAAAAGGAAAACGATTAATTTAGTACAATAAATAAGGAAATTACAATTATCAAGCAGGATGAGAAAACGTACCGGACAGTATAGCGTGTCTTTAGAAAATGAGCAAAAAACATGAGTCACAGCAATATAAATAAAATGATAACATCCTTCAATCGATGGGCCATTCACAACAAAGAAAGTTTATACATCAGTCAGACTAGATGACGTGGTGAGCGCTTAACCAATCTGATTGGTTAGTTATGACATAACTACAATTAGTCATAAAATAACTAACACTCCCCGCGAAGCGGTCACCACGTCCAGACCTCGTTATCGCGGCGTTCAAGTAGTCAGCTTCCTCTAGTATGCATAGGTTTCGTATATCTCGGTCGATCTCTACGGTATCTGTCTTCCATTGAATCGTTTTGACTCGGCAATCGGGACCATAACTGACTTCTCTAACTATAGCTTTCACCCAAGGATTTCTCAGCAAGCCGGTATTGTTTACTAACAGTGAGTCTCCATGTTGTGGATTCCTTCTTGTTGACTTTATAATATGTTTCCATATACCTCCTCCGGGATCAAAGATTAATGCTATAAACGACAAAATATTCCTTCTGGTCAGGTTTCCAGGAAACACGTGAACTCTGACAAATGATTCATCCGCTCGGATATTCCGCTCTACTCCCAGCGTTCGTTTACACATCTCGTTGGGTCCGCATAGGGTAATGGTTCCCTTTATTTTATCACTTTTCTGGCAAAATGAATTCGATGATACTGGTGAGGATGCTACTGTAGCTTCCGCTGCATAATTTTCGGTTCTTATAGAATTATGTTTTGAATTAAGACCACGTCTGTTCGGATGGTTTGACCTGATGGTGAATGTTTGACTCAAAACAGATACAGAACCGTCGAATCTATATGGACATGTGTCGTTCTCTTCGATAGCTTTTCTTTTCAATTCACGACGTCTTCGACAGGCTTCGTGAAACTGGAAAACACTCTTATCACAAACCATCCCATCCTGTTCGATGATTTCATCAAATAATTTTGGAAGAAGAGTCTTCTTGTCTTCTAAGACAGAGAAACCACTTGTACTTACATGAGTAGGACGTGACCGATAGCGATGTGTTTCAGGACCCGAAGTGCGGTCTATTGACTTGCTTTCTGACACATTTGTCCTTATTCTTTTAGCTTGAGATGTTCCTGATGCAGAATCATTGCTACTACTTCATGAATACTGCAGATCAAATTTACTAGGGATTTTATTTGTGGATAGTGTACCTTGCTCTTCACAGAATTTTAAGACATAATCGATTTCGTACTGAGTTGCTTTGCGTAACTTGCTGACGGGTGTCCATTCTACAACACGATCCCAAATATAACGTAGGCGATACTCTGCTCTTGTACCATGTCGCTGACGATGTGCTAGAACCTCAGCAAGATACTGGAAGTCGTTGCGCCATGCAGCCATTACATACCTACCCACCTCATTAACTGCACCCATTCTCAAAGTTCGTGAGTCAACTAGAGCAGCAGGCATTTGTAACCAACTGAAAGTATTAATCAACAGTCTGCCATCATACACTAAACGTACTACTTTCCGTGACCTGCAGAAAGATTCGTTATTCTTTTCAGCATCGTTGTTGTGTATATCATTTAACTGGAAATGAAAAGGTCCAAGATTATTACACCTCTGTTTATTAGCATCGGAATTATGAGCTCGGCAATGCTGTCGAATAACTGGCATTTCTCTTTCACCTGCAACTAGGTCGATTTCCGCTAAAGTTAACGTTTCTTTCCGTTTATCTTCAACTACTTCCTTAGCAGAATCCTCCAGATTTTTCGAATCCTTACAGTCTGTCTGAGAAGCTGTAACAACTTTAGCCAATGTAGTAAAAGGACATGAAGCAGAATCATGACTTGTAGGTGATGATGTCCATAAATTAACCGAAGCATCTTTCGACACATCAGCATTCACAACGCTTGATGAAATATTTGATCCGAGAACACAATCAGATGGAATGTCTTTCTTAGCCATAGCAAAACTTGATAGAACGGTAGGTGACTTAGCTAATTCATTTGATGCTTCGAGTGATGCAACATAAGCTTCTGTGAGAGAAGCAGGATGATTAGAAGGAGAACTAGAAAAATCCTGATCTGTCGATTTAGTCTGAGGAAGGTTTATTCCATTCAGGTTTATCGCAATTTCATCACGTTCATTTAACCTTTGCACTGTGCTTGATATAGCGTTGAATGCTCTACGATCTTCCATAGACATAAACGGGTCTTTCGATTCAGTTGAATACAACTGCTCAAACTTATCTTCTAGTTCGTCCTTAGCTGAGAGGTGATTAAGTGCATGATGGTTATCGCTGAAATCCTTGTAAGGACCGAACAACGTCCAACCCAATAAGGTCTTCACGGCAGACGGCTCATCTATCTTTCCAGTTCTCATCTCCTTCGTCTCGTGTACTCCCGGTACGTTACACCCGATCAACAGTTTAACATCCTCATCTTCTACTCTCGGGAAACTTACGTCCTTTAAATAGGGCCAGGATGCCATTTGACGCGCCGTTGTTACAGTTCTGTGAACTGCCGGTAGTTTTCTGACTGTCAATACCTTCTGGATCTTAACAGATGATGAGAAGTCTATAGCGTGTAACTCTATATCCACCTCTTTAGATACCAATGACGATTCGTTATTTATAGTCTTTAAAGACACTGTTCTCGGCTTTCCCTGGAGGCCTAAATTATCAGCTAGATCTTCTACTATTAGAGAAGTGTCTGACCCACTATCTAGAAAGGCGCACGTCTGCATAATTCTCTCACCGTTTTTTATCCACACAGGAACTACTGCAAATGCCACAGGCCTCTGTATGCCATTAACATCTTCCTCTGTACAAATCTGAGAATTAATGCAGGCATCACTAATAATATCTCTTCGTTCTTCCTGCTTCTCATGTAACAGAGTATGATGTCTCCAGCCACATCCCTCAACAATACACGACCTTGGCGATCGACAATTCTTTGCTATATGGTTTGGTTTCAGACAATTATTACATAATTTATGCTTAAGGACGAATTCTCTCCTTTCTTTAACATTCTTGTTTTTAAACTTCTGGCACTGATCTAAGAGGTGATTGCTTGAGCAATCTGGACAAGGTGAATTATATAAGGAAGTATTGCTGTCATCAATGCTTGCATGTGCTACCGTCGATATGTTGTAACTTGCGGCAGCTTTCCCCTTTAAAGCACCAAAACCTCTTTTGTCAACATTATCGCTGCGGTTGACAAGCAGGCCGTATCTAGTGTTAGCTATATCCGACTGTTCTTTAACAAATTCACAGAGGTCATTGAATGAAGGCTCTCTACCCGTCTTGAGAATTCGACATGCTACTTTAACCCATTCTCTCTGTAGGTGTGGTGGAAGTTTTAAAAACATGCTTTCAATGGTTTTCGTAGAATTAAGATCGGACAAGTAGTTCATTTGTGTGAGCGTAAGCTCACAGATATACATCTCACGAGCTAGCCTTCTTAAACTATTTGAGTCGGTCTCTTTAACAGCAGGGAAGTTCAACATCTTGTCGATAAATGCACGAGCAACTACGTGTTTCTGACCGAATGCTTCCTCGAGAAGCTCTAACGCTTTACGATAACCTTCTTCCGGTTGAAGCAATGTGCAATGAACAATGGTAGCTTTAGCTTCACCATCACAATATTGAATCAAGTAGTTTAACTTAGATCGAGGTCCGACGCTTTCATCAAAACAATCCTCGAAATTTCGTATGAAACTCCAGTAGTTCATAGGATTACCATCGAACCTTATGATTTCTCGCTTGGGTAGGTCTAAAGCTTTGGATATCATTCCTATCCAGTCCTTTCCTGCACTATCAGCTGTACGCGAAACGGATGTAGATTCGAACGACATAAACTTTTCATCCTGAATTTGGTTACAATATTCTTTTCCTCTTTGTCGTAGTCGTTCTAACTCAATTTCCTTTTCTAAATGAGCTAAACGTACTTTAGCTAATTCTAATTCCAACAAAGGATCCGTTCGGGGGCTATTTCTTCCAAACTGATCTTCACTATGAGTTTCTGAATAGTGTGGAGACAATTCAGGAATCTGATCACTCTTCTGATCCTCCGTAGACATTTGAAGATATTCAATATATGAACCTTTGATGAATTACTGTCCGAAACTATGTAGGATTTAATTTGTCCTACAGATGTAATTCTAAGACGTAAACGCAAATACTGCCGATGACAGAGTCCAGAGTGAAACTATAGTTAACAGAAGACAATTCGGTATTAAACTTTATCTGTTTCTAAACAAAAGGAAAACGATTAATTTAGTACAATAAATAAGGAAATTACAATTATCAAGCAGGATGAGAAAACGTACCGGACAGTATAGCGTGTCTTTAGAAAATGAGCAAAAAACATGAGTCACAGCAATATAAATAAAATGATAACATCCTTCAATCGATGGGCCATTCACAACAAAGAAAGTTTATACATCAGTCAGACTAGATGACGTGGTGAGCGCTTAACCAATCTGATTGGTTAGTTATGACATAACTACAATTAGTCATAAAATAACTAACAGAATTATTAGCAGCAATAGAGAAGATTAGGGAGCGAAGATATGATTCAAAAAGTATAATTCAGTCAGATAAATTTAGAAGGAGAAATATAGAGATTATAAGGAATTCAGAAGGTTAGAATTTCACAGAACATAAAGAGTGGATGCACCTGCGCCATTGCAAACGATTCTGAGCCATGTCGTTCAGGGTCTCTAACCATTGGTGACTTTCGTCTCACCGACCCCAACCAGATAGCCTACATCTACCAACATGACTCAGTCCACTTGTCAGTGACTTCATGGATTTGTGCCATGTTTTGGTTTGGCCGCCCCTAGCTTTCTTCCAATCTACTCCTATACTGCAAAACATAGCTCGTCAAGGGAGTCTGTGGTTAGCCATACGTAACACATGTCTCAATCACCTCAACTGATGAAGTTTCACTACTTTATCTATTGATTTGCCATCGTTACCTAGTACTCTTTTCCTAACGACAGCATTGCTTATACGGTTGTACCATGATACATGAGCAATGCTTCGGAGACATCGATGATCGAAGACTAATAACCTACGGCCAAGTTTCGCATCCGTACAGTAGGACGGAGCGAACTGCTACTCAGTACACTCGTCCTTTGGTTAGCAAACGGATATCTCGCCTGCGCCATAAGTGACACAGGTTGGCGAAAGCCAATCGAGTCTTTTGTACCCGTGCTGAGATTTCGTCAGTAACCAGGCAGTCAGCACTGATGAGACTCCCCAGATAAGTGAGGCGGTCTACGCGTTCGACTTCTTCACTCCCTGTCACTAGTTCAGGTGCCGATGAAACCCAATCTTGAAGCAACATTTCGCATTTCGAGGATGAGAACCGCATCCAGAACATGCTTGCATTGTTGCTCAGGGTAGTTAGAAGACTGCATTTTTTGAGCGTCCTCACCAAGTAGGACAATGCCATCGGCATATTCTAAGTCGATAATTAGGTCTACTCCTGAAAATTCAGTCGAGGATAAATTTGTAATTGTACTAAATAAAGCTAGTTGATCGTCAACAAACTAATCAGCTACAGCAATGTTCTGTATTTTGAAGAAAGACAATGTTCAGGTATCAAATGAATTCAACTTTGAGTATCTTCTCAATATCGGTCAGCCAGTTGCAATGTAGAACTTTGTACGTACGTTTAGTTCAAGTTGCCATACCACATTTGCACAAAGAGCAATTGTCAATTCAAATCCCATAGTAGTAGATATAGTAGAAGTATTGGAAGTAATGGAAAAGATTAGGGCTCAAAGATATAGTTCTAGAAGTCTGATACAGTGAAATAAATTTAAAAAGAGACGAAATCAGAAGACTAATATTTGAGAGAAGACAAAAAGTGGATGTACATGTGCCATTACCAACAATTTTGAGCCATGTCATTCCAAGGCGCTAAACACCGGTTACTATTATCTCGTGGACCACAACCAGATAGTCTACACCTAATAAAATGGCTCAATCCACTTATCAGTGACTTCATTGTTTTTGTGCCATGCCTTGGTTTGGCCACCCTTAGCTTCCTCTTAGCTTACCCTTATACTGGGCATCATCATCATCATCACCGAGGCAGTCGTCGGTGGTTAGGTATTCGTTATACATGTTTCAACTACATCAACTGATAAACATTCATTACTTCATCTATTGATCTGCTATCCTTATCTAATACCCCTTTACTAACTAAAGCATTGCTTACTCGGTGGTCCCAAGATTTACGGGCAGTGCTTCGAAAACACCTATTATGGAATTCTAATAACTTACGAATGTCCTCTACTCTTACTGGCCATGTTTTACAGCCATAAAGTAGGACGAAACGAACTGCTGCTCACTAAACGTGTGCTGTTACGGCTATAAGGGCGGATGTCACCTCTCGGCTGCCCACATCGTGGAAGGGTGTTTCTTGAGGAACCTTTAAAAAGAAGATAGATCAGCATCGGTCTTAGAGACCTGTGAGCGTGACTGCAGAGCTCAACGGGCAGCTGCTTGGGACCGGTCATGTACAGCCTTTTTATGAGAAGTTTTTAAAGTATTAGCTTCGTTCTTGTTTAAAATCCCTCACAGTCGGAGACTGAATTCCGTGAGGTAGGGTGAGATTTGATATTTTTAACCCTTTCTTCCTTGTGAGAAGGCAGCATCTCTGAAGATGCTGGTTGTCCGAGAGAAACACCTTACTACCGTCACACCCCTCTACAGTCAACAGTACGACTTCGCCCTCAGACCTTGAGTAGTTTCTTTTAGTCTCATCGTTCTCCGATCGATCTGCCTGGCATGGTAGAACCTTCAGGAACATATATTCCAGCCAATATAGCTCGATTGGGTCATGACGATAGTCAAGCCCGACCACTAACACGTCAAGGTAGCAGCTACGCTCAGGAAAAAATACCGATGAAATATGTTCGTTTCTACAAAGTTGAAAATATTTTATAAAAAACCAGATTAAACGGATGTATATTGTAAAGCTTCAAAAAATAAAGTGTGTATTTATTAAGTGTTAGTGGGACATAGATGGAATAAAAGCATGACTACGTTGCTGCGCGCTGATTGGCTAATTTCCTATCCAATCAGCGCCTGATCGAATCTTGGAGAGCAGGGTAGAAGATTCTCGTATTGTTAGCTGCGTGCTGATTGGTTAAATCTAATCCAGTCGATCACGTGAATTTCTATCCAGAAGCTTTCCATGTAAATGCTATAAATAGACTAACGTTGTATCTATTTTTTTACCTTCTTGCCTTCGCCTTCGCCATCACCTCTGGTTTCTTATTCCTTGCTATTTTGGAATATAATCTTTTCCTGTTCAACCATGTTTTTGATTCTTGGGAATCTTGTTCAGTAGTGTATTGTGGTCAGAGAATACTAAGCAATAGGATTTAGCTGGGAATCATCTAAGCAAGCATTACAACATTAAGTATCATAAATAACAGCGGAAACAATAATTAAGCTGTCTTTCTTGTTACCAATTTTTCTTCTAGACATCTCGAACACATTTAAAACGATGCGCTTTAAAATTGAATATGGATTTATTCAGTCTCATGTCATTATCATGTCGAGATCATCGTTTCATTGGGTAAATAAATTGTTGTATTTTAATAATATGATTCTTTGACAGTATTGTAAACTTTGATTTTTGTTCTTGACTTCTCTTTGAAAAAAAAATTTTTGTGTTGATCATTTGTGCAATAAATGATAAATCATATCATTACTTAATGGTATTTCGGTTACTAGAAGATATTCGTAGGTTACTGGTTTTCGATCATAGATGTCTTCGAAGTATATCGTGGGACACCCGAGTAAGCAATGCTGTCGTTAGGAATCGGGTGCTAGGTAAGAATGGCAGATCAATAGAAGAAGTGGTGAAACTTCATCAGTTGAGGTGGTTGGGACATGTGTTGCGTATGCCCAACCACAGACTGCCTCGTCGAGCTTTGTTTTGTAGTGTAGGAATAGGTTGGAAAAAAGCTGGGGGCGGCCAAATCAAAACATGGCAGAAATCTATGAAGTCATTGACGAGTGGACTTAGTTGGAGTCCGCGAGATGATAATAATCGATGATTAGAGACCTTGAATGATATGGCTCAAAATCGTTCGCAATGTCGCCGGTGCATTTATTCTTTGTATTCTCTCAAATCCTAATCTTCTGGATTCTTCAACCCCTCTAGTTTTGACTTTCTAAACTTTTCTCACTGAATCACATTTCTTGAATATCTTCTCATCCTAACCTCTCCGATTACTTCTAATACCCTCAGCAACTCTTCTTCTATTGGATTTGAATTGACAATTACATCTCTGTGTTGATGTGGTATGGCGACATGAACTGATGTACTTACGTACGATGTTCTACGTTGCAACTGACTGACTGACTGACGTTAACTTACTAGATCTGAAAAGTATGTATGTATATATATCTGAAGGTATACTTCTTGAGTAATATCGTCGAACCGTAATCTTCTCCATAACCGCTAATACTTCTACTATCTCTACTACTATGGGGTTTGGATTGACAATTGCATCTCTCAATGCTAATATGGCATGACAACCTGAACTGATGTGTATGTACGTACGAATTTGAGATAGTGGAGAAAATTTGTAGCTCAGGTGGATGATTGTGCTGGTGTTTCGTTCTCTGAGCTGTAGGTTTTGGTTTTGAAGCTTTCATTGTTGTTCTTCTGAATAAACATTATCATCAGCACAAACTTCAGATAGAAGAAGTGAAGTATTCGAATTTCTCGATGTATAAGACTCGTAGCTTGTTCTGTTAACTTCTGTCTTGATTGTCCTTAAACACCTCTTGTTTTGACTTTCTAAACTTTTCTCACTGAATCATACTTCTTGAATAATATCTCCTGATTCTAACCTCTCTGATTACTTCTAATATCTTAACTACCTCTTCTACTATTGGATTTGAATTGACAATTACATCTCTGTGCTGATGTGGTATGGCAACATGAACCGATGCACTTACGTACGAAGTTCTACGTTGCATCTGACTGACTGACTGACTAACTGACCTTAAACATGTCGTTGTTTGCACCTTTGTTTTTGAATACTACATTTCTATCTGAAGTTTGTGTTGATGACGTTGTTCTTCTGAACAACAATGTAAGCTTCACAACCAAAACATCCATCTGAGAGAACGAGACACCAACACGTACGAATTTCAACGTTGTAACTGACTGACTGACTGTAGACAAGGATTAAAAATGTTTAGGAATCTTAATACTAGTGTGGTGCAAGCTACTTATAAGTAGTATATGACGTGAGTGTCAACGTAATGTCTGGCAGCAGAAGATGGGGGAAGATTAAGAAAGGAAGAGTTAGAACACAATGGAATTTGTATGAAACGCATGAATAGTGACAATGGATTGTTGATGTTTTGCAACAGGAACAGTCCAGTTCGATATGATGAACTGATGTTTTGCAAATTAACTAACGATTTACGATATGGTTTTCCTATTTTACTGAGTAACTCTATAATTTTCGTTGCATACAATCCGGTTTCCCTCACCTGTGTTCTCATTCACTACACTAGGAAAAAATCATCCAACGCTTCTAGGTTTTCAATGATGGTCTAACACTAGTTGGTTTATGATTCTAATAAAATTCAACAATCTCCATAAGTTCTTATACTGATGAAATTGCAAATATTTTTGATATGTCATTTTTTCAACAACTATACTAACTAAGGTCATTTCTAACCCATTTCACGGTCTATCAATTTTATCTCTTTCAAAATATCCTTCCCCCCCCCAATTCGAGGGCAGTACATTTGTTTATCACCAAAACCCGTCAATAGTTAGGCGTTTAGCTGCTTTATTGTTTCAAGTTTCAATAAAATTGTTTATACACATGATATTTTCATAGCTTCAATCTGTTAACAACCATATCAGTAGTTGATAAGTTATCAGTCAGTTCAGTCAGTCAGTTGCAACGCAGAACTTCGTCCGTAAGTACATAAGTTCATGTTGCCATACCACATTAGCACAAAGATGCAGAGGTCAAATCAAATCCAATAGTGATAAAGATAGTAAAGGTATTAATGGTAATGAACAAGACTAGGGTTTGAAAATATTATTCAAAAAGTATAATTCAGTGAGATAAGGTTAGAAAGACAAAGGTGGAGGTGCTGACGAATCCAGAAGTTTAGGATTTGAGAGAGCTCAACGAATGGATGCACTTGCGCCATTGCAAACGATTTTGAGCCATGTCGCTCAAGCCATGACTTTGGTCTCGCGGACCCCAACCAGGTAGTCTACATCAACCAACATGACTCAGTTCACTTGTTAGTGACTTCACGGATTTCTACCATGTTTTGGTCTGGCCGGACCTAGCTTTCTTCCAACCTACTCCTACACCACAAAACAGCTCGTCGAGGCAGTAGTCGGTGGTTAGTCATACGTAACACATATCCCAACCACCTCAACTGATGAAGTTTCACCACTTCGTCTATGGATCTGCGAGAAGAGTTAGTCGTGGAGATAAGAGAGGTATTAGG
Source organism: Schistosoma turkestanicum (assembly GCA_944470395.2). Classification (NCBI taxonomy): domain Eukaryota; kingdom Metazoa; phylum Platyhelminthes; class Trematoda; order Strigeidida; family Schistosomatidae; genus Schistosoma; species Schistosoma turkestanicum. The sequence continues at coordinate 11,604 of CALYCR020000813.1, forward strand.
GGGTGTAGGAAGGATTTGATTTTGACCAATTTGGTCTCGTGTGCTGTTGCGAGTATGAAGGCGGTTGTCACTTCCCGGCTGCCCACACCGTGGAAGGTTGTTTCTTGAGGAACCTGAAAAGGAAGGTAGATTGGCGTTGGTCTTAGAGACCTGGGTGCGTGCCCGCAGAGTCCAAGGGACAACTGCTTGAGGCCGGTCACGCACGGCCTTTTTATGAAAGGGTTTTTGAGTGTTAGCTCCGCTCTTGAAAGCCCCTAGTCGGCACCCTTACCAACGGAGACGGAAATCCGTGAGGTAGGGTGAGGTGTAACATTTTTAGGGTTGACCTTTTTTAACCCTTCCTTCCTTGTGAGAAGGCAGCATCGCTGCAGATGCTGGTTGTCTGAGTGAAACACCTTACTGCTGTCACACCCCTGTGCAGTCAGCAGTACGACTTCGTCCTCAGACCTTGAGTAGTTGCTTTTAGTCTGATCGTTCTCCAATCGACCTGCGTGGCATGATAGAACCTTCAGGAACATATGTTTCAGCCAATATAGCTCGATCGCGTAATCACGATAGGCAAGCTCGACCACCACGTCAAGGTAGCAGCTTCAGTCGTGTGAAAGGTTATCAAGATAAAATTATA
>CALYCR020000814.1:0-12224 GCA_944470395.2 Schistosoma turkestanicum
TATTGGAACCCATTGGAACGGCCAACGTAGAAATCCATTTACAAGTAAGTAGAGTGGTTTCTCATGATTATGCTTTCTAAAATTCCTGATGCCACATTTTTTGTGGTTAAAAGGTACCTACCATATTTAGCTTTAAGTAGATATGTTGTCAATGTCAGTCGAAATCCTGTCTACATTTCTGTTCAAATCTTCAGGCTCACAGATGTAGACTGTTTTGAAATCACCCACATATAGTTACGATCTTTCAAATTTTATGGTCTTACATATATCGTGTATGTTCATAAGAAACAAGGGTGGACCTAATACACTGGATAACTCCACTAGTTATTGGTCTTGGTGATGAAAGTCATTTGTTGTATTTTGCAATCTGTTAGTGTCCATTTAGGAATGAAACAGACCACAAATATTGTGGGTTACTGATTCCGAGTGATTTTAGTTTGAGAAGCCTTTTCTGTTTAACCTTATGAAAAGCTTACTTAACGTCAAAGAATAGGACTGATACTGGAAGTCCTTTATCTTTTTCAGTAATATCGTTGATATAATCTAGCAGGCATACATCGCATGCCCTGGACCTCTAGAACCCGTACTATGAGGTCGATATGAGACTGTTTTTAAGTAGTTGTTGTATTTCCGCCACCTTTACTACTTTTTGAATCACCCTAGATACTGCAGAGGTGATGTTTATGGGTCGATAATTCTCAACATGTGCAGTAAGCTCAGACTTAATTATTGGGATGATATGTGTAGTCTTCTGGGTATTAGAGTAACTTTCTGTAGAGAGTGACAATGTAAACAGCTTAGGAAGTATAACGCACAGATCATTGCTCCCATTTCGTACGTCATATCTCTGCCTCGACAAATATTTCTGTGATCGTAACAAATGAGGAGAAGTCACTAAGGTTATGAAGTCTTCGAAGACCTTTTCGTATATGATCTGGCATGCGTAAGTCCTTAGAACGTCTGGGCCTCCAGGATACTAGGGGTGCAAATTTATTGAAGATATTATTTTCGTTGTGACAAAATAAACTTGTTAGTTCGTCGGTATTGTTTACGGTAAAGAAATAAGTCTAGTCAATACTTCTGAGGCAATTTCGGAAGTTCGCCCAATCAGTCTTATTATAATCCCGACGACGTTTAGTGGATTTACGTTTTACAGCTGTGGCTTTTAGATTAAAACTGCATATGACGATATTATGATCGCTACGTGATCGGTACGTGACAATGTGCAGGATTTTTGCAACACTAAATATTTATATGGTAATAAATCGTGAATAGTTTGCGTAAGGTTAGGTACCCTGTGACTACTTTTAGAATTACAACTGTTGGAGATTTGGGATTCCATATCATGACTCATTAAGTTCAACAAGGTTCTAAATAGACCTATTACAGGTTTTTATTATTTGGTTGGTCCTTGTTTACTGTATTGAAAAAAGGAACGCGTCTTAAGGCGATTGGATTGTTTATGTTTGGCGGACCTGCCTACTTTCTGTGAACCGCTGAGTAGTGTTTCCGTTCATGCATCTACTGGTATGTGGTGTTAGCCAAATTTTCTAAAAGTTCATACTGGAAGTGTCGATTTTATGTGAATCAGATGGGGTAATTTATAGTATCGGGCCACTCAGTTTATGATTAATAATGCCTATACCGATCAAGTGCATGGAACTGATCTACTGTAGATATTGGAAGGTTAAAGTGGGATACTGATGTGCAAACGTGTTTACAAGATTTAGTTATTCTTTCAAAGGTGTTATAGGTGTTAGGCGAGATTGTATGTTTTTTAAATGACCTGCCATAATTTGAAAAGTAAATAACAGTCAGGTTCGTAGTAAATGAACAGTGCCTTTTAAAACCTAACAGATAAAAATTTTTCAGAAATTGGAGTGAGGTACTACGTATTCGGTAATGAAAAAGAATAAATGGACTGTGTAACACAAGGAGTTAGGTTTATGAAGTGGAATGCTGAATCAATGAAAAATATCTGGGTACGATATCGTCCGCAAGTATCTACTGTTAAAATCAAGTGAAAAAGGGGAAACCATGAAATGTGTAATGACTTTCATGGTTAACATACAGACGAGATGTGTTCCTCTTCCGAACGAAGCATCCTAAAGACTGGAGGGATGCTGTCGCTAGACATATATCTAAGTATGAAGAGAGACAAACCTGTTTGTCTAATTAACTTAGTGATCAAAATAATTTATGAAACGGCTGAGAATAAGCTGACAAGTCATGAAAAATATACTATCCTTTAACTTGGAAAATATTCGTGGTCAACTAACTTGTTGATTGCAAAAGAAGACTGGCTGACTGCTCAAGATATTTGTGATACTTGTAGAAAAAGGAAGGCATTTGATAAGGTGTTTCACTTAAAGTGGAAGCTTGTAGGATTTAAGCCCAAGCCGGTATTTATACGCTTATCTGTGCTGACAAAACTATAGGCCTGTTCCATTATTGTAGTAGATGTCATAATGTGACCACCTAATCTGAAAGACGTGAAAGTCACATCGTTGTCTATACTGGCTGACCCTAATGTGACAGTCAGCAGTATGGATTTTAGTACTTCTGACAGAATACATTTGATTGGGAAGCGAATCGCATATTTATTACTAGAATTAAGGGTATACATGGGATGATCATGTTTTCATTTTCGAGCCGTTGTTTTAATCAGGCGTTTCCGCTTTCACCACTTCAGTTTTCTGCAAGCGTTCAAAAACCAACTGAAATATTTTCAGTCGTTTTATGTTGTGCAGTTAGGAATTGATGGCACAACAAGTTCTCCAGCTTTGGAATAGCTGGTAAATTAAATAATGGGTGAGGTACGTGCAGGAGCAAAAGGGCCTAAGTGTCATGGGTAATCGCGACTTTGAAGCAAGAGCACATTGCAGTGTAACAGCTGCCAACATATTTTAAGCTTTACAGTCACTTTTCCATACATCCAAACGCTTCAACAGAGACATTGTTCTTACTATATACCCCCAAAGGTGCTATAGATTTCTGGCGACCGACATCGCTGCTATCTGTAATACCTTTGTAATCAGGAATACATACCCAGTGAAACCAGAAGTCAGGAATAAAGGAGATTTTAGTTATTCATGAAAGGTAGTTGGGATGTTTGAAGATGTGCAACCTATGCTGACTAGTTGGTGCGAGGAGTGAGTAGCATGGCGTACTCAGAGGTAATCTAGGGCAGATGTGTGACCAAAAGCCTTCAGCTGGGTTGTGTCCAGAAAAACTGATGAGACCAGCATCGCTGGTGAAGACCTAAAAGACCATATTTTGTGAGGATTGATTTACCATTACTCGCAAACTATGTGAGATCTAGCTTAGAATATTGGATTAAGGCACCTTGTTCATCTTATTAGGAATGCTGGAACACTCAGAGGTATTCAGATTGTGATGCACTGGTTTCTCCAAACTCTGCTCAGACGTGTAGCTGAAATTCTCAAACCTTTTACTTTATCTTACCGTAGAACTCTAGGGCACCTCATACTGGCATTCTGTATAGTGGTTCAGGTGTTAAAATGCCTTATCTTCCTGTACCGTACATGAATATTAATCTCCCGAAGCACCTTAAGAAGGTTCAGATATAGTGCTCGAATAAATTCAGATTGAGACACCGCTTCTTATATCGGGTTGCCGTTTATTAGAACCCTCTACCATATCAAGAAATATCGGCCCAATGAGCGAAAAAATTTCAAGGAGGAATCATATCGTCCACAGATAAAGCGTCGGAGACTAATAAATATCAACACGTCAGCTGACTTCATAATGGAAGACTAAGATCTAAAAACAGTAACGGAAAAGAATCAGATAATCAGAATGCTCTTTTTAAGAGGTTGTGCTTGCAATCACTGAGCCTTAAGACAAATAAATGGAACATATTGGAAGGATCTTCAACTGATATTAAGCAGAAACCACATTTTGCGGCAAAAATGCTTTCCTGTTTGTTAAACACGCTTCATTATGCTCCTCACTTACGAGATAATTGAACACTCCCATAAATTTATAGTGAAAAATGAGAGCGGTGCAAAAACATAGAAATGTAAATAATTTGTTGTATATTGGAATTTGGATGCTAACTGCGCCACTGAAAAATTGTTTGTCCACATCGAAAACTAAATTTATTTGTTGCCTATATTCAGTTTTCAGGTTGCTCGCTCGACGTTCTGTGATGATGCTGGGCTTGTTGCAGTTCACTGTTGCTGGTAATAATCTATTGTTTCATATAACACTCTTAGTAATATGCTTATCATCTGTTGTTGTTTCTCGTAGCACGGTCGACAGATTGGTTTGTCGAAGTGCTGTCTCTGCACAAAAACACAATAGTCTTCCTGAGTGTATCACTGAATGGAAGAAGTACCCATGGTTACAATATAAAGCAGATAATTCTTCCGAATGTACCAATTGTCGGTTGATCTCACCTTATGTGTGGGATTACAAGATTGCACCATTGCTTTGTGCCTCTGGTGTGAAAGATGACGAGGTAATTTTTTCGATTCATTTATCAGGTAAAATTAGTGCAAAAAAATCACCAATACCTTGTCCCAATTGAGATATATTGAGGTTAGTGCCGTTTTAAAATAATATAACCATTAGAATCGCAATGATGTTTTGTGTAACATCCTTACACTTTGTGAATCGCATACATACGTCAAAGTAAGCGTCCGCTTTGTTTAATATTAACAAGGATCTAAATTTTGGAGTTCCAATCTGTGATGATTGTAAACGTTTGGTTGATGATATGCGAAAGCTGATTGAAGATAATTCAACTGCTGCTCAGATCGAAGCACAGCTTGATGAATTAGTTTGCAATAATCTTCCAGGTGAAATAATTCCATACTGCAAAAGCATTATAAATGCTCACATTCCCTATGTCCTGCACATAATTTCCGAAAAAATGGTAAGAGTCTAACTCAGTTTATCTTGATGTTTTTAGAGTCCTTCAGAGATTTGTGCAACCCTGGGATTTTGTATGAATACTACGACGAAATTTACACTGGCTGACTTCATGGTAAGTGAATAGAATTACTACACCCTAGCTTTGTTAACTGGGTAGTGCAGAGATTTCCAGTACCTAAAGCCCAATAATTTGTGAAGCGTTATTAAGAGAGACTGATGTATCCAGCTTCATTAATATCTGTTTTTTAGTGACCCAAAATACTCAAATATTGTTGATGGCACATTATGCAGTGGGTTTAGTGTTTCATATTTCATTCTGCCTTGTCTAATTATTATCCTGACCTGGCTTTTCCACTAAAATTTTTAACTCAAGTAAAATACAGAGTATCTTTATTTAAATGTTATTTTTCAGTATAAATGTAATACTTTTGTACTCTACAACTGGTTTGTTTATAAAATTATCTTTTTTTACCGTCGTTTACTGGTGTGAAAAAGTTCATGTCAAGCTTCATTGATATGCTTTTCATTCATCTGATGTAGTTATTCGTTTTAAAGGTGACCGTAATACTTGAAATCTAGATAGCATCGCCTGAAATCGACTACAATAGTATTGGTATTCGTTTTTTGATCTTAAATAATAAGATTGTATGAATCTGTGCATTTCACTACTCCATGTATTTCGTTTCTTCTGCCTTGCTGTTTAGTTCCACATTTTTTTGCATTTGTATTTCAATTCATTATCTATTTTTACTCTGGTACCGAGTCTACCGCTTGAATAGTTTTTATGTTTTGGTATTTTTCATGCCATAACAAAATCCACTGAAGCACAGCGGCTTGTAGGTTTGTGAAAGAGATTTGTAGACGGGAAGACCACAGAATATTCATTTTTCGAACGAATTAAATCAAACTTTAAGTTATTTTTGAAGTTGTTTTACTAAGTTTACGATCATTTCTGATTTCTGAACACCGTATGTATATATGTTTTGAATTCTCAGACTAATAAGAAGAAATGTGGCGAAGATAAAAAGTTTTCGTGGATACAGCGCCCGTTGGGAAGTGTTGGTCATAAATGGACATCATATAAATCACAAGAAAACCCAACTTGCCCTGACTGTGTATCCGTACTGAATCAGTTTAAGACGGGTGTTGAAAACCCAGCTATACAGCAGCGCCTAAAGACTCTGATTGAAGAAAAGCTTTGCTCACATATGGGATTCTTTGCAGCTGCTGTAAGTTGTTATATTTGAGATTTCATAGTGTTTCGTTCTTACATTATCGTTACATGCTAAACACATTTTTCATTATATACATTATTTGTTTGTCGTATTCAATGTAAAACCTTTTTTATATAAATTTCGGTCTTAGTTATCGCATTTCCTATACACAACGAAAATAAAAACTAACAAAGTGTTACTCGAAATGGTTGAGCTGATGGATTGGACTGTAGTTAAATGTAATTTTCGCTCTGAGAACAGAGAAATCCTTAAGATACCCAAATTATGAGCCCTGCCAATACTTCTACCTCTACTATGGGATTTGAATTAAAAATTGCGTCTCTGTGCTAATGTGGTATGTCAACTTGAACTGATGTACATACGTACGAAGTTCTACGTTGTAACTAATTGACTGACTGACTTTTTCCCCACAGAGATTGGACCGGGATAATTGAGTGGATTTATATATCGTTTATAAAGATATCAAGGATAGTATGCACCTGTCTCATAGGAAAAATGCTGATCCCAGAAAACCAGTAATAGCGTTTTTAAACTGACCAGTATTTCGCAGGTGGATGGACATGAAGCTAGGGAGGAAGGAATAATTTTAGGGATGAATAATTCACGTTAGGGAAAAAGTGATTAGTGAACAAAATGAGCATGAACGCTACTGGATGTGTGGTTAACAGAAAGCGACTGCTTGAGGAACTCAGAAAAGGCTCTACAATACTGTATATGATCTCATTAACCTCGGTGTGCAAATTTAGTTTCCGAAGGGCAACTATTTAGGGTTGATAGCACATCATTTTTTGTGACTTGGCTTTAACTACTAGCTCCGTACTTTTTGAACTACGCTTGGTATCTCCGCTATCTCTTCAGCCGACCTTTTCCAGCCTTTGTTTCAGTACGGTGAAAAACACTAGAGATCCTGCTTATCTGTCAAAAACTGCTTACTATCACGACGCTCTGGTATAGTCACCAGTGCGAATTCGCTGTAGGGAGTGTTGAATAAACCGTACCTACATCACTGAAATTTCAAGAATATTAAATGACTGGGTGTTACTTATCCAGTTTTTGAATTACCTAGTTTACAGAGCTAAATTTATTTCACATAATACTGTTTGATCAAAATGTCGATCTCATTCTCCTAATTGCTTCATATTCATTACTTTCACAACTGTAGTCGTTCGAAGTAGGCTATTGTACATAGCTGGGTGTGGAATTACATGTCTTGAACTTGTTTTCTTCTAAACATGACTTCAGCTGCCTGAAGTATATTAATCACTCTAATACTTGTATAATATCTCCAACAAATGTGTATCGAATTGAATGTAGATATTCGCTCTTCCAAGTTATAGTATAGTAGTTATAGTATAGTAATGATACGTACTTGACGCTCAACAGTTGTAAATATTGTCTAAATAAGACAATGTCATTATGTTCTTCCTGATTTCTGTATACTTTCACATTTGTTAGCTTTCGTCTCTCATATCATAATTATAGTAAATTTTCATTTGAATTTGTTACTATTTTTGTACGTGCTATTAAAATACCTAGCTGATTATATGTATTATATGAGTAGCTTGATTTATTATACCTTTCAGTGTAAAGAAGCGATACAATATAACTTTGATGAAATAATCAATGGTATGAAAGAAGTTGAACCTAAGGAAGTATGTGCTTTGTTTGGAATGTGTACCAGTGAATATACTGGTTCAGTTGACAATACAATGTTAACGTCGTCTACATCACAAGAATTCCCCGGTGTTTGTCACTTATGCGTAGCGTTGATCAGAAAGGTATTTGAGTTAACTGTTGGTAATCAAACTGAAGCAGCAATCGTGTTAGCTTTAGAAACTGTAAGCATTATTTTATCATCAGTATTACATTGCTATTTATGATATTAATTGTTTTTTTTTCAATGGTAACCTTACACACAACCAAATGATGGAATCAATCCTGATTGAAAGGAAAAAAGCAGTGAATTCTAAAGAAAAGTATGTTTCTTGATGTGAATGAGACGTCGTGAGTTGCAAATTAAGAATGTTACGGTTTAGTGCTATGGAGTAGGTTTTCTATGAATTTATTACACTATATTCTTGATCGCTAAAATCAGTGAATAAAAATACTACTAGATAGATAGACATAATGATATAATGCGACCGAGTGTTAACCACTCATGAGACCGTATTATTGAATGAATACTCCACTAACAATTGGAAATCAATGATAAAGCCACTGGCCATATGATAAATAACATGCTCCTACATAGAACACACACAAATCACCATTAATTGAGTTTAAAATGGCTTATCTAAAAATGAAGTCTGATTTCGGTTTTGGAAAACATTTTCTCAATAGTTCACTAACATTTAGTATTCAGATATACAGCTGAACTGATCAGTCGTTTTACACGTACAACTTTGAAGAAGCTCTTTGTTTATTTAAAATTGAAAGTTACATTATTCATTGTCATAGTTTATAACGTTGACACTATGCAATTTTTTACATTAACTTGCATATAGAGTAACCTTTGTTAATGATAATAATGATTACTTTATTCAGTACCAGAAATTTTATCATAGTAGGGATTTCTCAGCACCGATTATACCACTATCATGTAAATTGTCTGAATCTGAACATATTCGTCTCGCTTTGTTTGTGGATAGATTAACAGGAAGATGTGACAAAAACTATAGTGTTTCTCTTTTAGTTTTTCAGTATTTATCATCACAGTTTGTAACTTTTATGAAAGCATACGAGTACATATGGTTAGCCAGGATTCTTAATTATGCGCTTCAAACAAATCTAAAATAGGTGATCATAACGTTTGATCAGCTAGGTATAGAAGCATACTACTGACCAAGTAATGTAATCTGTTGTATACCGCAAACTTACATTTAATACTTATTAATGCATCAAGCTTTTGTCATTGACTTTTACAACTTGGTTTAACAGCCGAAACCTAGAAAGCTCGGAATCACATCCTAGAATTGAGATGTATTTTTTACTGGTTCGAAATATCTGTGTAGCTGTGTAGTATTGATTCTCGTACCTGTTAAAAATCCAGATTGTCAAGCCTAATAAAGTTTTCAATGGTTTTTTCCGCGTGAATATGGGGTAACAAGCGTAAGTAAGTAAGTAAGTAAGTAAGTAAGTGTTGTTTAAATCTAACATTCCGATTGAAACACCCTTTGAGAGTGTAAGTAATCTACATTAAATGGCACTACTGATAGATAGGCCAACTATCCTACTCAGCATTAGTTATTGTAATTACCTCTAGATATGTGTTCATCATTTATACTTTATGTGCTCAACTCTTGCCAAATATTTAGGTTTGTGAATATCTACCGTCTAACTACGATTCACAGTGTGAGAACCTTGTTGAAAAATATGGAGCGAAAATTGTTCGTGCTATTATTGATGGCACTGCACCTGATCTAATATGTGCAAGTCTAGGATTGTGTGCTTCACCTTTACACAATCAAATGAGGCTACCATCATCATCATCATCGTCACAATCACTGCCACCACGTCAGGATCAGCAGGTTAAAACAGTAAGTTTCATTTTTGTTTCCTCATTATTATTATCATCATCGGTTAACATAATTCTAATTTCTGCTTAATTTAGTTAAATTGAAATGCTTCAATTTTTGTGGAGGTAATATTTAACTATATTTTACTTACATTGTAATTATTTGAAATGTTCAATTGCACAAATAGTGTTTCATTCAGTAGTCATCAAAGTAATGTAGAAAGGTATTGCAATATAATGTAATTTTTTATTTTTTTTAAACAAAAGAAACTGACTTCACATTTCATTTTGTATATTTTTGTCAAAATTAATATCAAAAATTATTGAAACATTGAAATAGTGAAATAGCTTTACTAGAAAGTCTGTTGCTTTTCATATTCTCAGGGGGTTAGTTATTTTGACTGTGGAGTATTCAAATTTGTCTGGGGTGTGTGTGTACTATAGTAAGTTAGTTGGTATTTAAGAGTGGAAAAGAAATCAACTTAAGAAAATCCAAGTAGATTATATACTTATAGTTTAATCAAATATTTATTTCCAAAACACAGACGCAACTATAATGCTGTTACGGGTATGAGGGCGGTTGTCAATTCCCGGCTGCCCACACCGTGGAAGGTTGTTTCATGATGGACCTGAAAAGGAAGATAGATTAGTGTTGGTCTTGGAGACCTGGGAGCATGACCGCAGAGTCCAAGGAACAACTGCTTGAGGCCGGTCACGCATGACCTTTTTATGAAAGGTTTTTTGAGTATTAGCTCCGCTATTAAAGGCCCTTAGTGGGCACCCTTACCGACGGAGACGGAAATCTGTGAGGTAGGGTGAGGTGTGACATTTTTAGGGTCGACCTTTTCTAACCCTCCCTTCCTTGTGAGAAGGCAGCATCGCTGCAGATGCTGGTTGTCCAAGGGAAACATCTTACTGCTGTCACACTCCTCTGCAGTCAGTCAGCAGTACGACTTCGCCCTCAGACCTTGGGTAGCTGCTTTTAGTCTCAGTCAGTCAGTCAGTTGCAACGTAGAACTTCGTACGTATGTACATAAGTTCATGTTGCCATACCACATTATTAGCACAGAGACGCAAATGTCAAATCAAATCCCATAGTGATAAAGATGGTAGAGGTATTAATGTTATAATAAAGAAGACTAGGGTTTAAGATATTATTCAAAAAATATAATTCAGTGAGATAAGGTTAGAAAGACAAAGGTAGAGGTTCTGACGAATCCAGAAGATTAGGATTTGAGAGAGCTCAAAGAGTGGATGCATCTGCGCCATTGTAAACGATTTTGAGCCATGTCGTTCAAGGTCTCTAACCATTGATGACTTTCGTCTCGCGGACCCCAACCAGGTAGTCTACATCTACCAACATGACTCAGTCCACTTGTCAGTGACTTCATGGATTTGTGCCATGTTTTGGTCTGGCCGCCCCTAGCTTTCTTCCAACCTACTCCTACACCACAAAACATAGCTCGTCGAGGCAGTCGGTGGTTAGGCATACGTAACACATGTCCCAACCACCTCAACTGATGAAGTTTCACCACTTCATCGATTGATCTGCCATCCTTACCTAGTACTCGTTTCCTAACGACAGCATTGCTTACTCGGCTGTCCCACGATATACGAGCAATGCTTCTTAAACATCTATGATCGAATACTAGTAACCTACGAACATCTTCTACTCTTAACGGCCATGTTTCACAGCCATATAAGAGAACGAAACGAACTGCTGCGCAGTACACCCGCCCTTTGGTTAGCGAACGGATATCACGCCTACGCCATAAGTGACGCAGGTTGGCAAAAGCCAATCGAGCTTTCTGTATCCGAGCTGAGATTTCGTCAGTCACCAGACCGTCAGCACTGATGAGACTCCCCAGATAAGTGAAGTGATCTACACGCTCGACTACTTCACTCCCTATCACTAGTTCAGGTGCCGAAGCAACCCAGTCTTGAAGCAACATTTTGCATTTCGAGGGGGAAAACCGCATCCCGAACATGCTCGCATTGTTGCTTATGGTAGTCAGAAGGCTCTGCATTTTATCAGCGTCTTCACCGAATGGAACTATGTCATCGGCATATTCTAGATCAGTAAGCGACTTTCCTGGTAGAAGGTCAACCCCTGAAAAATCTGACGAGCTTAATGTTAACTCTAAGAGGATGTCTACGACAAAGTTGAACAAGAATGGAGAGAGTGGACAGCCCTGACGGACACCACTTGATGTAGAGAATTCAGATGACAGTTCGCCATATGCTCTCACCCGACCAGTGGTGTTCGAGTAGAGTGCTTGTATAAGGTTAATGTACTTCTTTGGTACACCTTTCAATGACAGACACTGCCACAGAACCTCACGATCCACTGAGTCGAATGCCGCCTTAAGGTCCAGGAACACGACTAACGTCGGACGTCTAAATGTGTGTCTGTGTTCCAGGACCTGTCGTAGTGTGAAGATGTGGTCTATACAACCACGTCCAGGTCGAAAACCAGCCTGGTTTTCTCGAGTCTGCTCTTCGCGAGCTCTAGTTAGACGTCTAAGTATAATCGAGGCTAACAATTTAGAAACTATATTAGTTAAACTTATTCCCCT
>CALYCR020000815.1:0-12201 GCA_944470395.2 Schistosoma turkestanicum
TTTTGATTCGCTAACTAATTTAATATAAGTTTGTTGAGTTATCTTTAATACAATCCATGTAGATTATCCATTTGAGATTATGTAATAACTACGAAAGAATGTACCTACCGCATAAACAATAATCAGTGTAACTAACTGCTTATCGTAAACTATCTGAATAACTTGTTTAATTTCATACCTACAGGCTGCTGAAAATATGACTCTAGGTGGACCTCCTAATTTAGTTGGAACACCCCCAGCTCCTCCCCACACAGGTTATCAATCATCTCTTATGAATGTTGTATCCAGTCTAAGCGGAGATGGTCGAGATTTCGCTCGCAGTTTAGGCATGGTAAATCACGTTCACAATGCTGCAACAAGGTTTGTTGTCTGTTTTTTTTTTTAATATTTTAGAGTGGTTACTTATCTGGTAAAAAGATGTTCAGTTTTCCTCATGACCTTTTTTCTCTTTTCTGAATTGATCTCACTGGGATATACTTGTTGAATAATATCTTCGATCACTAATCTTGTTGATTACCTCTAAAGACTTCTAGTCCCTCCACAACTATGAGATTTCAATTGACCATTCGATCTCTCTGAGCTAATGTAGTATGTCAACTTGAACTGATGTACCTACGTACCAAGTTCTACGTTGTAACTGAATGACTGTCAAGTTTAATTTACTTAAAGTTACAGAATTAAGTAATAACATCAAAAATAGTATTAATAAACTAAACGATCAAGGGAATGACAATTTCCATGACTGTAAGTCACTTCATAAAGTTATCCAGCGGAGAATCTAAATAAAACGACTAAAATCTTTAAATCGCTAATTATTTTGTATCGTCTTATTATTTCTATCCATATGCATGACAGCTTGAATCATTGAAGATTTTTGACCAATTTACTTTAAAATAAGTTAATTGACCGATCAAGACAGACTTCTAAGATAATTAACGTGTGACAGTAGTCACCAGTATTCAATCATACATAGAACTTGGTGTGTGTATGTATATCAGTTCGAGTTGCCATACCACATTAGAACAGAGGTGCTATTGTCGGTTCAAATATCGTAGTAGTAGAGGTATTAGAAGTATTAGCAGCAATCGAAGATAATATTCGAGAAGTATATCCCTGTCTGATCAATTCAGAAAAAAGAAAAAAGGTCATGAGGAATTCAGAATATTAGAATTTGAGAAAAGAGAAAGAATGAATGCAACTGCACCGATGCAAACGATTTTGAGCCATGTCATTCAAAGTCTCTAATCATGGGTTAGGATTGTCTTGTGGATCCCAACGAGGTAGTTAGTCTATGCCTATTAACATGGCTCAGTTCAGTTATCATTGACTTCATGGATTTTTGCCACGTTTTGGTCTGGTCGCACTTATCACCAGGGTCATTGAGTGACATTCGTGTTTCAGAGGAAATTAATTGGAATTCTAATTGAATGTTAATCAAGGGGTCCCATTGGTGAATTGTTCATCATGAAACCTGAAGGTTTTCAGTTCGATCCGATCGCTGTCAGGATTGTGAGTACTCACTGTCTTACTATGACTAAAGAGTGGTCCTTGGTTTTCAATAATACCCCAACTGATTAACTCATAACAGATACTACTTATATATGTGAATAATATCGTTTTCTTCGTTACTCTAACCGTTTTTGTAATGTAATAAAATGACTCCATAACTTCCTTTTTACTTGAACTTACTTTAATGTTAATCTCATATTCCAGGTTGCAATATTTAGTTTTACGATGTACTTGAAAAAAATCATAAATGCTCGTAATTTCTTAGGCACTTATTTTCATAGGCATTGATTTGTAATTCTCATGTAAAATCAATTGAATATTATGTAGATTAGTTAATTTTTAATGTAAAAAGCTTTAGAATGTAGATAATCGGTTGTTGATAAGAATTTCTAAGTTCCTTGTCCAGTCATATGCTAAGGTCCCAAATTAGTTTGGGATAATATATATTTTAGAATATTAAAGATTCCCATTGTGAAAATTAGAACAACACAGATAATAAGCGAACAATATTGTATTCGATTAGATCGTCATCAGGCTTTATTCTAATTAACATAAATATTTATATGAAAGTGTTAAAGCAATCAAGGCAATTTGAGTCAATAATCACAATGAAATGAAATAGATTACGTCACTCACTACACATAAGGATAAGAAAATACGATAACAAAAGTTTTATTAATAGTTCAACATTGGAGATAGATATTTACCAATTGTTTTTACCTCAGAAACAGGATTTTAGTTATTTGCCCCTTTCCACAATGTTCCGTTAAGTTAACTTCGATTTTTCCTCGGATCAATTTATTTCTTCAGAATTCAATAAAAAATTAATTGACCTTAATAAAAATTTATATTTTACTGGAAAAAAGGTCCAAGTATTTAACAAAGTTGTCTTGTCCATCTTTTTAACAATCTGAACTGTTAAATAAGCTCCTTGATTACGTTTTAAAAATATCATCTAAAAAGTAAATTTTTTCGCCTAATATCATAACTTTCTAGGTCACTTAGTATGAATGATTATCCAATTCCTGGGTCTGCTTGTCAAGAAGATCGTTCTAACGATTCTCAATGTTTAGGCCCAAATACTGATAATTTGAGTTCAAATTTTATGGGTCCATCATCATCAGTTTCCTCATCTACAACACAAAAAGCTCCTAGTATTGCTGGTGCTGGACCATCAATCAACTCTCCTGGTACATTGTCATCAGTTGAAGAAAATTGTATTAGTGAAGATGACAATATGGATCTAGGTATGTATTCATGTATTCATTTAGTTTTTTTTATGAAAATGTGACTAAATTAATATTGTTTCGAAGTGTCTTTGTAATTGATGTCAATCAATCGATCAACAGCAACGTTGAACTTTGCTCGTACGTACGCACGTACGTACATCAGTTCAAGTTGCCATACCACATTAGCACAGAGATGTAATTGTCAATCCAAATCCCACAGTAGTAGACGTAGTAGAAGTATTAGCAGTAATGGAGAAGATTAGGGTTCAAATATATGATTTGAGAAGTATAATTCAGTAAGATAACTTTAGAAAGAAAAAAGATAAAGGTGATGAGTAATTCTGAAGGTTACGATTTGAAAGAACACAAAGAATGAATTCACCTGCGTCATTGTAAATGCTTTTGAGTCATGTCATTCAGGGTCTCTATCCATCGATTACTATCGTCTCGTGGGCCTCAACCAGGTCAGAAAATGTGTGTCGTCTTTAAAGTTAACCTTTTCAAACCCTCTCCTTTTGTCATGAGAACGCACTTTACTACGTTCACATCGCAGTACAATCGGCATTACTGTAATCAATAAAAAACCCAGTATGATGTTTTTACACTAGTTCTTGTGTTTTTATAATTTAAGGGGGGTCAAAATTTCCCATCTAATCACGGCTCGATGTAATTTTGTAGGCTGTTGATGTGGCATAAAGTGATTGGACGATGATGTAACATCTCTAGTTGCTGATTGGATGATTTTGGTGATATTTTCACTCTGCACGAAAAACTATAAGTACACATGTTTTTATACATTTCGACACTGGGGTATAAAGATTTCCTCTGATTTTCTTCCCGCTTTTCATTTGCTAAAGTGAGGGGGGGTTGTCTTATAAATTGTGCCAAGATTGTATCGTGTATTCGACTTTTTAGTAGCAGACTTAGCAGTAAACATAAAGCAGCTCTGTGTAAGCCAATCGTATATCACATCTTTAATCTATTGTAATTATTCAGTGTAATTTGATTAGATTCGAACGCATAGATCAATATCTCATTATGAGTCACTACCTAATAAAACTGCACAAGATTAAAAAAATGTAATTAAACTTTGAAATCATATATTGTTTTTCCAATTAAACGGTATTCACATCTACTACATTGATCAAGTAAATTCATCTTGCTCTTAAGTTATCAACATACTTTTACATTCGTATTTATGCTTAGAAGCTTTTGAGTTATGCTTGATTAATTAGTTCACCTTTAAGATATATCTACATTGTTGTACGTAAGAATATGTAGGAAATTTAGTAAAACTTTTGGTCAGAAATTGATGTCTGAGACTTTCCCACGTTTGTTCTCACAACTACTTAGTACTGCAGTTTATATAGTCAGAGGAGTGGCTTATTCGTTAGACCATCCAACTTTCAACCTCTTGTAGGTTCAAGTTCCAATGTACACCAACTCAGCCTAGGCGGACGAGTAGTAGCAGTATCATTAATCAAAGGGTTCACTTTCAAACCATGACTTGACTATTCTGATATGTTTACTACTAAGTTGTAATAAAGTAGCTGTTGTTAGGATACGGGTCCTGGGTAAGAATGGCAAGTCAGTAGACGAAGTTTTGAAACTGCATCAGTTGAGGTGGTTGGGACATGTGTTACGAATGCCCAACCACCGACTGCCTCGACGAGCTATGTTTTACAGTGTAGGAATAGGTTGGGAGTAAGCCAAAAGTGGCCAAACCAAAACATGGCACAAATCTATGACATCACTGACAAGTGGACTAAGTCATGTTGGCAGATGTAGGCCACCTGGTTGGCGTCCGCGAGACGAACGTCACCGATGGTTAGAGACGTTGAATGACGTGGCTCAAAATCGTTTGCAATGGCGCAGGTGTATCCACTCTTTATGTTCTCTCAAATCCTGATCTTCTGGATTCGTCAACACCTCTACTTTTGTCTTTCTAAACTTATTTCACTGAATTATACTTAAAACAATTAGTCCCTTTTATAAATTTTGATAGAACAGTGAGAAGACGTAATTGATCTGATCAGTTACATGAATTGATGTACTTACATACGAAGTTCTACGTTGTAACTGACTGACTGACTACGAAATGATAGTAATCGATTGTTAGAGACCCTGAATGACATGGATCAAAACTGTTTGCACTGGTTCAGATGCATTCATTTTTTGAGTTCACTCAAATCCTAAACTTCTTAATTCCTTATCACTTTATCTTTTTGTTTTTAAGTTTATTTCACTAGATTCTATTTTTTGAATAATATCTTTGAACCTTAATCTCTCCGATTACTGCTAATAAATACTTCTACTACATCTACTCCTCTAGGATCTGAATTTATAATTGCATCTCTGTGCTAATGTGGTATGGCAACTTGAACTGATGTACGTGCGTACGTACGAGCAAAGTTCAACGTTGCTGTTGATTGATTGAGCCTTTACGCACAAGTATATATATATATATATATATATATATGTTTCTGAATATGTTACTGAATAATGTGTATCATCTTTCTATTCAATATTCAACCATGATCCATTATTTGTCATATATCATATTGGCAAATAATATAAAATAAAGAAAAAAAAAAGAACTAGATAGTTGTCATGTTGATTTGCCCCGTAGTGCATTCATTCAAATCTTTTTTTTTCTAACGAATTGATTATTACTACTATTATTACTATTGTTTATTACTCATAGACCTATGTTAATCGTTTGTGTAATCTTCATTTTCTATTTTAATATTTATTTATTAATTATTATTATTATTATTACCATTGGTCATGTTATTATTACATGTGTAATTAATTAGTCTAGGCCACAAATATTTTTTTTAGGGTGGTATTGATGCTGGTGGCGGTTTTGTATTTCATGTGTAGATTCAATGCGTTCATTCATACAACTCTGAATAATAATAATAATAATAATAATAATAATAATAATAATAATAATTGAATTGTATGCTGACCAGTATAGTAAAATTACAATTCAATCATTTCAATGCGAAATCTGTAATTCCAATAAATGATGTGTATACACAAGTGTGTGTGTGTGTGTCTGTGTCTGTGTATATGCATGTGTTTGGTGATGATGCGGATGATGATATATAAGTTTGAATGAGAAGAGCTTACTGACATTCTTTTCTTTATATTATTGAGAATTTCATTTGATGTCTAAATAGGTTTTTGTTTGGTTGTTTGTTTGTGTGTGTGTGTCTGTGTGCTGGTGTGTGTGTGTGCGTGTGTGTAGATTGATAACTTTAGGTATTATTTATCTGAAAGATATAAGATCATCTATTTGATGGAAACAGTTTTCACACCGATGAAATATTATTCATTCATCTTATATACATGTTAAAATGTTTTAGTGTTTTGTATGAAAAGTTTATTGAACTAGAGTCGTAGTTATGACAGAAATAAAAGAGTAAACACACACCTACACATTCCAAAAAGGCATTAAAAGTGTGAGAAGAAAACAAAAAAATGACGTAGCTTTTTTAATTACAGTTATGGAGATTATTGTTTTTACACATTTAAACTCATCGATCAATCATTGTTAGATCAACATTATAAACCTGGAAGCATTGAAAGATGGCCGTTCCGTCCTGGTATGGGACTCATCAGTGGTAGTGCGCATCCACAAATCCTGCACCTCGCACATTTCGAACCCGAGACCCTCGGTATTGTGCGTGAACGCCTAACCTCTAGACCACTGGGACGGCATCCAGCAGTGTTAATGTCTAACTCTGATTGATCTAGGGATTTTGCGCGATCTCACCCACTTGTCTTTGGTAGTTACTGGACACGTTTGAACTCCACTGGTGAAGTCTTCTCACAAGAACTCCGAGAATTTCCTCATTAGTTAGCACATTTTACGACTTTTCAGTGAGCTATTTTCATTCAAGTTTATAACTAACCCGTAGACGACAAATCCAATCTTCTAAGTGTTTGAATAATGTCTTGGCGATTTTTTTTCCAGTAGCCAATAGCGATTCTATTCAATGTAGATAGAGTTTCATGTGTTACATTGTCCAAGATGTGTGCATTTGTTTTATTTTGGGTCAAATAGTTCAATCATTTGATTCGGTACAATTAATTTATTTTACTGATAACGAATATTCACGTCATTATTGAATTATATTTCGTTGCAATCTGAAAATCAGCAGTCATATGTAGAATGTATCGTTTCATGCATCGATTTCACTCTTGTATTTTTAAACTGATTTCAGCGTTTAGTGTTTCTTACTATGATTATACTACCAAATGTTTCTATAATGTTCATCATACGAATTTCATCTTGTCTTATTGATATAATATGACATCTCAAGTTCACGCAAATTTTTTATTTGCTACGCTCAATACTGATGATGATGATTGATTATATTTACACTATAGTGGTAGATTTTGAACCAATCAGTCATTCATTCGGCTACAACATAAAACTTGGTATGTACGTTCATCAGTGCAAGTTGACATACCATAATACCTCAGGTAGATGGAATTTTCAGTCCAAATCCCACAGTAATAGAAATTGCAGCAGTATCAGCGGTAATAGAAAAGTTTAGGAATCTTAGATACGATTGGAGAAGGATAATCCAGTAAAATAATTTTGAAAAGAGAATAAATTCATAAGGAATTCAGAAAGAAGATTAGAATTCGGAGAAGATCAGGGACTGATGCATCTGCACCATTGCAAACGATTTTTATCCATCTGATCCAAAGTCTGTAACTATCAGTGGCGCAGGTGCATTTACTCTTTGTGTTCTATGAAATTCTAACCTTCTGAATACCTCATTATCTCTATCTTTGTCTTTCTAAATTTACCTCACTAAATTGTACTTCTTTAATAGCATCTTCGAACCGTAATCTCTCCGATTACTTCTAATACTTTTACTACCTGTACTACTATGGGATTTGAATTGACAGTTGTGTCTCTGTGCTAATCTGGTATGGCAACTTGAACTGCTGTACTTCTGTGCAAAGTTCTACGTTGCTGTTGATCAATGATGATGAACTATCAGTTACGATTGTCACGCTCACCTCAACCAAGTAGTCTATATCTACCAACATGGCTTAGTACAACTGTCTATGACTTCATCAACTGGTTTCATATCTTGGTGGTAGATTTTTAGTGGATTTAACTAACAATCGTAAACGTAACCATTTCTATTAACGTGCATTTACTTCTGGAGTGCATATCCATTCTATAGACCAAAATATTTTTCGTTTAGTACCTTTAAATTAATATCCTTCATTTCGTGATTCTGTGAGGTTACTTACATACAGTACTATAAATGCCTAATTATTATACACTTACACATTGTTCAACCTTATATTGAAATTATTTTCTTTAAGAAAATTCTAGTAGAACAAAGTATATTGTTTTGTAGACTTAATGTAGTTAATAAAATATATCATATTTTCTCTTTGAAACACAATTAACCCTTGACTAATACTACTTGATTGCTCACTATCAATTATTTACAAGGCGAAAGATTATTTTTTTTTGCAATCGTGGATCGACCAATGTTAGATCACCATAAGAAACTTGGTAGACTGTTTCATCCTGATATCGGACTCATCAGGTGTTTGCGCGCCCCATCAAAGGTCGTGGGTTCGAGTCCGGCGAGTTGCAGGAGTTATGGATGCGCACTTCTGATGAGTCGCATACTAGGACGAAACAGCCGTACAATGCTACCAGCTTTCTAATGCAGGTCTAATATTGATCATTTCATGATTTCAAAAAGTAACTTATTCCTAATCAATATGAATGTTGTTTTCTTTTCTCAACGAAATGTGTACAGTAATCAATATACATTAAAGTTCGTGGTAATTTTCTACATTTTTCAATCTTTTCATTATCTGTATTGTTATTATTATTATTATTGATTTAGCCTTACATGGAAACCTTAAAATCATTTCACAGTAGTCAATATTTCATTGGTGCATTTCTCTTTTTCCTGTTCCCCCCCATCCCAGATATGTTAAGTGATGTACTAATTGATGGGAATGAAATGACTTCAGTAGCTTATCAAGAACCGGAATATTGGTGTTCATTATATTATTATGAAATGAATACACGTGTCGGCGATACATTTCATTGTTCTAGTCCATGTTTAACAGTTGATGGTTTCACCGATCCGAATAGACATAATCGATTTTGTTTAGGTCTATTATCCAATGTGAATAGAGGACATCAAATTGAGTTGACAAGAAGACATATTGGTAAGTTGATGATAGTACTTTGTATGTCAAACTATATCTTATTACTTATGAATACTATACAAAATTCTATTAATATATATATTTTTTCGTACGTATCACTTTACATCGGTATCAGATCCACCTTAATTTAACAATGATGCTGTCAAGGTATACCAAACTTTTCACATCTCCTAAGACTTCTCTGTTGAGTGTGATTTGATTAGTGAAAGCTGTATTATTATATCAGATATTGCATTTTCCTTTGTGTTTGTTCAAACTCACTTCAGCAGAGACTGCTGCTACACACTGGCTGACTTCTACAGTATTCGTTCTGCGTAGGGTGGAAGAACCAGGTAATCTGCAAAGCATACATCGTTCAGTTACATCATATCAATCAACTGTATCCCTTGATTCTCCTAACATGTTGACGTCGTCATAATTCAGTCAACCACCAAGGTAAAGAGAAAGGATAAGGGATTAAGCAACTTTGTCTGACACTGGTCTTCACTTGTAATAAATCTCTGAGCTGCTCTCCATAATTACATTGTAATGTATTCCGTATGATCTTGATTGTCTACTCAGATACACCGTAGTGTCAAAGAAGTCTCCATAGTGTCATCCTGTTTACGCTGTCAAATGCTTTCTCACAGTCAGGGGAGTTGATGTAGAGTGGTGAGTTCCATTCAGTCGATTGTTCGACAATGATCCATAGCATCGTATGCGATTTGGTCGGTACATAATCACTCTTTACAGAATCCAGTCTGTTGATCTCGAAGTTGGGTGTCTGCTGAATCTTTGTTCTGTTTAACAACACTTGAAAATTTTTCTTGGTATTGATAATAGGGTAATACCTTTGTATTGCTATCTTGAAGAGTTGTCCTTTCCAGTCTGTTTTTCCTTGTTCTTCCTCCCAAATCTTGCTGAAGGGAGCGGGAAACATCTATGCAGTTACTTCTTTGTCTGTTTCCAGTTCCTCATCTATTATGTTGTCTGGTTTTCCTGCTTTACCGCTCTTGATTTGTCTGGTGGCCATGCTGATCTCTTCAATTGTTGGTAGATCAATATCAATTGGAAGGTCCGTAGGTGCTACTTCGATGTTGGGTGGATTCAGTTGGGCTAGTTTTCTCAAGAGTTCTTCAACGTGTTCTACCCACCTGTCTCGCTGTTCTTTAATGTTAATGATTGCTTTGTCTGGTTTTTCACTGGTCCAAAGGTCCCGGGTTCGAATCCCGTGTGTCGCAGGGGCCGTGGATACCGACTACTGAATATTTATCCACATGTTTTTCTTGGACATTTTTAAAGTTTTTTTCTTTAAATTCAATGAATGATTAATATTTCAACTGTAACTGATGTCCTATTTTTTTCCCTCTGGTTTTCGAAAGTTTTATCTCCTTTCATTCGACTGTTACATTGATTTTTTTTCTTTCGTTTTCTCTATCTGACACTCGATCGATTGATTTCACTTTCATCGTGTAAAGCGGATAACAATAACAAACAACAGTTTACTTGATGAATCCATTTTTCTATTTTACATTAATTTTATTTTTCTTCCTCTTCATCTTTTCTATCTCTCTCGCTCTCTCCTTTTCCTTCTGTTTCTGTAAGTTTTCCCCCCCCCAAAAAATAAAGAAACTGAACTGGGTGGTGGTTATGTTGGGCAAAATCGGCATTCTGATAAAGCCTAGTAGTACTTACGGTTGTTTCTATTGATTTTTCCTGCCAGATCGATGAGGAGTGGAATGCGATTGAAAAGTATGCATAAATCGATTTATAGGTCAAACTATTACTACTACTACGACTACTACTACTACTGCCACTATCCAGTGTATGTCTCTCTTAAAGTTAATGTCGGTCTGTAATGTATATGTATATATATGTATATATATCCATATAAACATGTGCGTGTTCGTGTGTGTGTGTATCTGCGTACAACGGATTGAAGTCATTTATACTACGATCGAATTAGTTTATCGATGCGATGTTTTCTAGGCTGCATAAAACAATGATAATAATAATAATAATAATAATAATAATATTAATTGTGTATTGTCTCCTTCTATTTTTTATGACATTTCTAATTGTCAAGCTTTACTTTACAATTGTTTGTATACAGTAATAGTAGTAACCCAGTGATGTCTCTTCAACTTTATTGTTACATGTATGCTGCTACCCTACATATGTTCTATTCATTATTTTTTTTTCTAAATTTGTCTTTATTATAAATTACATATAATTTATATATTTAATTGTTTTCTTTTTATTTGATGAAAAAAAATATATATATATATATATCTACTTCTGGTTAGTAACTGTCACCATTAGTAAACTCTTACTTTTTATTCAAAGTTCAAACTGTAAAAAAAAGTGAACTTGTTTAGGTAGGTAGGTAGGTAGGTAGTTTTGAGAATATGACCTACTAATAAAAGTAATAAAAATAACTTTAGTCAAAGGTCATTATAGGCATTTCAATTTTCTTAAAAAAATTATTTGCTTGTTACACTTAATTTTACTTACGCCTATTGCCCCCCAGTGGAACATAGGCCACCGGCCAATATTCTCCAACCAATTCTGTCCAATTTTTGTACATTCTTCTCATGTCTATCTCCATTTCTCAGCGTAATGTGTTCCTTGGCCTTCTACTTTTCCTCTGTCCTTGAGGATTCCAAGTGAGGACTTGCTTTGTGACGCAGTTGGGTGCTTTCCTCAATATGTGTCCTATCCACCTTCAGCGCTTATTTCTGATCTCCTCCTCCGCTGGAATTTGGTTTGTTCTCTCCTACAGTAGGTTGTTGCTGATGGACAGTTGTTGTTGTATCTTCTGAATAATATCTTTTGTAGTTTTCCATGATTCCGTCCCGTATAGTAGAACTGCCTTAACATTTGTATTGAGAATTGTGAATTTGGTGTTTGTTGATAGTTGTTTTGAGTTCTAGATGTTATTCGATTGTAAAAATACAGTCCTTCTTTTGCCGATCCGCATCTCCCTCAAGAGTCATTTGGAATCGGCCTACTAGTGTAAATAATTTTATTTTTTAATACTCAGTTAAATCCCTTGATAGTTGGTACAAACACTCCTCGATCGTTTTTTTATGTAACTATTGTACAGTGTGTACAAGTTCAAATCCACAGCCATGAACAACAGTTTTGTTTAAATGACCTGTACTTACATTACCCTGTTACTTAAATTGAAATAAGTAGATTGGGATTCTGATCAATTAGTGTCTGTGATGTTGTGTGTATTGGTTAATTCATTGGT
>CALYCR020000816.1:0-12217 GCA_944470395.2 Schistosoma turkestanicum
CCTTCAGGAACATATGTTCCAGCCAGTATAGCTCAGTTGGCTGATGAAGATAGGCAAGCCTGACCACCACGTCAAGGTAGCAGCTACAATCAGGGTAATGGTGTCATATTTATAAGGATTTTATTATTAGACATAGTTATTTAGATAAACGTCCGTTAAACGCATCTGAATTATTTTGTATTAAAATAATATGAAAACCGTTGTTTTTATCAGTTAGACCATCTTTCGAAACCTGGAAGAACTAAAGGACTGTCTTTTCGTCCCGGTATGGAACTCATCAGCACTACGTATCCACGACTGCTGCTACTCACAGGATTCGAATTTAAGACCTTCGGTCTTGCACACGCCGAAACTCTAGACCAATGAGCCGGTATGTAACCTCACCCATTATGTTCAATAGTTACCTCCTACACCCGACAAGATTGTACTTCACTGGTCACGTCTTCTCACCAGGACTCCTACAATTTCCTCACGAGTCTAATAACTCGTGATTACACCTTGAATAACATGCCCTATGTTAAACAGAATGAATTTATCTAGTTAACTGGATTGAGATGAAATCTAGCCATATCTTCACTTATGCTCAGACCAGAATCATATTTCAAGTAAAAAGACATAACTCATACTTGTATTTTTTTTGTGAAAACAAACATTGACACTTGAACACGATCAGTTTTGTTTTATTTTCAAACTTGTCTATGTTTGGTAGTTAGTTTTCAATTCCTTTCATTTGGTCAAGCTCACACCGACTTTCGCATAGAAATTAATTTTATTTCAAAAACACTAGCAATTCTTTCATATCACTTACTATTCAAGTTTTTTTTCATTGAATAGCGGCAGATTTGAAATTCAAATTTTTTGTTTTGTTTTTGCTGAAACTGTCCCTTTAAAATTTTGAAAATTAATTAAAATGTTAAGATTGTGGATTATTTTATATTCTTACAATAAAAAATAATATTTACTCATTATGAATATGTTATGGGAAGAAAAGGGTAAATAGATATTCTGAATTAACCGGAAATCATAAGAAAAATTAGTAGGAAATGATTTGTAAACAATTAATTTATTGAGAACAATTTTGTGAAAGTGTTGCGCTCATCACTTGATATGCTTAAAACTATTATGGATTCACCTTAGTCGATAATCGATGACAAGACAATGAACTAGTGATACAGTAGGCTGTTCTAATCCGTTGTACCCGGCCCACTCAACTATATCATGAAGTCTTGATATGGCGTAGAAAGTGTATTCTACAAACACCCAGCAAGCACAATGATCTGAAGGACACAAATCGCGTTTATTTATACATCAAAGAGTCGTCCTTGGGAGTGTCACAAAAATAACACACTAAAACAATAAATCGACTAATCACAGCCAAGGATTTTCCTGGTTGGAAATGTGATGTCAAGGTCAAGTGATCAGCCTATGAAAAAATTCCAAATTAACACATTTATCAAGTGAGTTCTGTGGATCTAACGTCCCAGACAGAAAGAATTTCAGAAATCTTGTTTCCGATAAAGTTTTGATTATATTCTGATGATTAGGATGGATTGGCAAAACAAAGGGAAGGATTCCCTGTAATTGGAAGGCATCTTTAACTCAACATGAACGTCAAGACAGTGTTCTATTGTACGGAGCTGAAACTTGAAGAACTACGTATTCTATTATCCTATCAGGGCCAAAGTATCACTAGTTTCGTGACGATTGGTATCCAACGTGTTTTTAGAATTCGTATGCTGCTCGTCTAGACAATCGTTACTAAGTAGCACCAAATGGTTAATAAATCAGAAGGCGAATATGAAGTATTGAATACGGTTATTTTGGCACGCGCTCAATAGGACCGGCAGACCACAAGCATACAGAGAATAACAAACGCGCTAGCGAGTGAGCAAATCGGTGAATAATGAATTCTTAAGATTAAAATGTACATAAAATGTACATAATAAAATGTCTGAGTCATCGAAATATTTAAGAGTTTAACATTAAAGAGAATAGGATGAATATGCGCGTCAGCGGTAAGCAATATTCAGGCATAGCAGCCAATACAAACTGGAAGACAATAGTAAAAGCCAATGGTATATTTATGTTGTTGCTACACAAATAGCTTGGTTAAATAAGTTAATCAAAACGGCTTAACTAAATTAAATACGAACAAACTCAAATGTATGCGGAGGCACTAGAAACATACATTCGATTGCAACAATTTCGAAATACTGGTTAGAGGGAGCACAAAGAAGCTAGGCACTCAGGTCAATCGGCAATCAACAAATACATCGACATTAGCCCTATTTATCAATCAGTCAGAAAAATCATAGGTGACATAAGATCAAAAAACAGATCAAAAAGGGGGATTCAATCAAAACAAAGGTGCAAACAACGACAGGTTTGAGGTCAACAGCATCCAATCAAGATCGAGGTTAGCAGAACAAGCTACAGGTTAAACGTGGAGAAATTCGAATGCTTCACTTCTGTCTGAAGTTTGTGTAGATGATGTTGTTCAGAGGAAGAACAATGAAAGCTCCACAACCAAACACCACCATAATCATCTACCTGAGCTACAAATTTTCTTGACCGTCTCAAAATCATATGAGTGTGCAGTATTCTCATAGTTGAACTCACAAACTAATTTCAGCTAGATTATTATTGAAAACCTGGAATTACCAAGAAATCCCAAAACCTACCTGCTTACATCCGTTTTACACCCTACGAAATACAGGCTAAGGACCATGAATCTGTAAATCAACTCTATCCGATGGCTTCTTTCCTAGTACTATGCGGCTGCGATTCATCCCTTTCATGTTTGTTTTCAATATCTGGCGCGCTGTGTTCCTTGGTCTACCTTTCTTCTTTTGGCCTTGATGATTCCGAGTTAGGGTTTGCCTCATAGTGTAGTTGGGTGATTTCCATAATGTCCGTCCTAATATCTTCCTCAACTGGAATCTGGTTTTTTCTCTCCCACATTATGTTATTGTTGATGGTGTCTGACCAACAGATCCTCGGTATCTTGTATAGACAACTGTTAATTAACATCGGTATCTTTTTCCCGGAATCCTAATACTAGGATAAAAAATATTGATCGATTAGTAAGGCAATTGTAAATTTGAGTGAATTCTATTTAACTATTTCATTTTCATACAAAATCGATAATAGTAATGATAACAACAATAATGGCAATGATAAAATTTTTGAATGTGTGTTTTCTCACTATGAGTTTGTGAAGATTGTGGCGTTGCACTGAAATGATGAATCGATCAATGTTAGACTAGCATGAGAAACTTGGAAGCATTGGATAGCCGTTTCGTTCTAGTATGGGATTCATCAGTAGTGCGTATCCACAACTCAACAGTCTTCAGAACCATATAGCGAAACTTATCATGTATTCATTGGTGATCAACTCCTTGACGAAGTTTCTGCGAGTTTCTGTGAGAAGTCATGACCAGTGGATTTCAACCACATAGCAAGAATATTAATTAAGGGATGATACTGACCAAGGTTATAATGGAAACCGTCAAAGTCACGTATGATCAACGACTCAAATACAAGGCAGGGTAAGCTATTCTTCTCAGTCCATCCCAGCTAACTAAAGGGAAAAGGTTCAGAATCATCAGGAAGAATATATAATCCAGAGAAAGTTCCGATTGAACCACAAGTATTCGACTGGAAGAGTCACAAAATAGCCCACTATAAGTCCTGATGAATCAATCAGGTTCTCCTAGTTGAGAAACACAAACGGTAGGTAATCATGGTAGCTTTTGAAGCTGAAAAAAAATAAAAATTCTAAAATTAAGAAGTTTACAAAGAGATTTCTGGGGATTTAGCAACGATTCCCAACGACTAGAGATTTCAGTCAAATATGAATGAACTCGTTTGGCTGAACGTCGCTACTAGAACCTTATGGATTTACATCAAGACAACTCTCAACATAATCAATAATTCACTATTTCGGCTGTTATTGACAAGTTAATTTTAAAAGAAAACGTCTCTAACCATGTGATATCCAACTTGAAATGATAAACTCTCTTAAAAGGTGTTTAGTTTCTTAGGAAATAAAGATAGAACAAAATGTCGTTTCATATAAATAGACGATAATTTAATTGAGACATAAATTCAATCTACACTAATTTTGTATAAACAAAATTTGTCTTTATGATCAGATATTGCGTATTATTTTCTTTTTTTGGAAAAGAGTAATTGAATTTACTGGTTTTTTTGTAGTTGTTGCGTGTGTGTGTGTTTACGCTGAAATACCAAGACTGATTTATAGATATGTAGTGTCTCCACATATATTCCAGTTCGCTTACATTTAATTTGGTTAATCCCTTTCGATTAATTTATTTAACCAAGCCATTTGTATTGCAACAATTTACATGTACCATTCGTACTTATTATTGTCTGGTTTGTATGAGCTCACATGACTTGTGCCACTTGTCATTTGACCTTGTCAGCCATTCGGCACTTTTATTCATGTGTGCCTATTTTGCTTGTCGCATGTCTGTCCTATATTTGTCTGACTATATATTCTTAGTCATGCTCATCTCTTGGAGTTGGCTCACTAGCCTTCTCCAATGCGCTTCATCCCTTTTATCCACTGCTTCTTTGTTTCGCTTTGTAGTGTGTCTCAAATAAACGTATCCATCACTACGAGATCACCTTCTGATTTATAAACCGTCAGACGCTACTTAGTAACGATTGTATGGACGAGCTAATTAACGAGCTTAAGAACACGCACTGAATCGGCACACTACAATGGTGAACCCGACGTGATGTGGGCCACCACATATAGTTATTGGGACAGTCACAAAAATAGCACACTAAAATACACATCAGCCAATCACACAGGATTTTTCCCGGTGGGAAACGCGATCTCAAGGTCGACTGATTAGCCCATGCTCGGAAACATACAATCCAAAATTAAGGCACTTATAAAGCTAGTTTTTGGGATCTAAAGACCTCAACACGTAAATTGAGAATATTGAATGTAATGGTATTCATAGTCTAATAGGACTGTCGATAGCTGAAAAACTACTAAAAACCAAAGGGAAATGATTAACAGTTTACTTGCCAACTACTTAAACATGTCGAGAAAAATTTGATCAGCTTAAGTAAGAATTTGTGAACAGTTGAGCTCAATTATATTACAAAATATAGCGAATTGTATAAAATGAGTTATCAATCAAATTTTTATCAATTACCATCCCACTTACCAGAAGATAAAACATACATGAAGAAGTTAAGTGAACTCTAGGTAGATCATTGGTTAGACATCTGTTCAACCAGTATGGAAAATCCTGTCATATAAAAAATAGTAATAATGCCTACAAGTTTTCAGGCCTTCGATAGATTGTTTAGAATGTTTTCGACTGCTACCAGCTTCTACTTAACTACATACTTCAAGTTGATCATCTCCTCACATGTTTGACCGGTACCCAAACTAAAAAGCTTCATCCGCCCTCATTAGTTAAACACAAATATGTGAAATAAATGACAAAGTCTAATATACTGCAAGAAAAAATAAAAATGTCTACTTTTTTTATTCAATTTCCGTATAAATTGTTGCTTTTTATGTCAAATATCTGGCCATTAAACAGGCGTTCGGAGAGAGAAAAATAACTTTACTTTCACAATGAAATAATTATCACAACAAGAGAGAGAGAATTATATGTTACGTATACATATTTTATATATAATTCAAGGAAAGTGAATAGTTGAATAGTTTGTTTATGAGTCTGATTATTGACTGCGTACTTTGTTTTAATGAAAACGAATGGATTCTGAAACACATATTATATATATATATGTATATATGGATTTTGAAGACGTCGACATCTGGAAGGAAGCATGGTATCCAGTGGACAGCTAGGACGCAGCTGGACGATCTGGACTTCGCAGACAACCTGGCTCTTCTATCGCACACTCAACAACAAATGCAAGAGAAGACGACCAATGTAGCAGCAGCCTCTGCAGCAGTAGGTCTCAACATACATAAAAGAAAAAGCGAAATTCTCCGATGCAACACAACATGCACCAACCAAATCACTCTTCATGGAGATGCTTTCGAGGACGTTAACAACTTTACATATCTGGGCAGCATCATCGATAACCAAGGTGGATCCGATGCAGATGTGAGGGCGCGGATTGGCAAAGCAAGGGCTGCATTTCTACAATTGAAAAATATCTGGAACCACAAACAACTTTCAAACAAAACCAAAATCAGCATTTTCGATACAAATGTCAAGACAGTTCTACTGTATGGAGCGGAAACATGGAGAACTACGGAAGACATCATCCAGAAGATACAAGTGTTTATTAACAGTTGTCTACGCAAAATACTTCGAATTCGTTGGCCAGACACCATCAGCAACAGCGTACTGTGGGAGAGAACAAACCAGATTCCAGTGGAGGAGGAAATGAGGAAGAATCGGTGGAAGTGGATAGGACACACATTGCGAAAAGCACCTAACTGCGTCACGAGACAAGCCCTCACATGGAACCCTCAAGGCAGAAGGAAAAGAGGAAGGCCAAGGAACACATTAGGCCGAGAAATAGAGAAAGACATGAACGAACAAATATTGGACAGAACTGGAAAGGGAAGTCAAGGACAGAGTTGGTTGGAGAAAACTGGTGGGCGGCCTATGCTCCATTGGGGGTAACAGGCGTAAGTAAGTAAGTAATATATATATATATATATATATATATATATATATATATATATATATATTTCTATATATATATAAGTTTTTTTCGAAGTTACATTATGACAATAAGACTCAAGGCAATAAGGAAAATTAAACCGAATCAAATTGACAATCTATATGCATACATAGTTATGTAGGAGAAGAGAAGACTTTCTTTCTCTTGGAAAAGTTGGACAATGCTAGTCGGCAGCCTATGTACCATTTGATGGTAACAGATATAAGTAAGTAAGTGAGTAGGTAAGTACTCACTTAGAAACTCGCAATATACCTTTAAAAAAAAATTGCCTAAAGGCTGAAAAATATTTTTGATTTGAAATATGATAATAAAGTAACTTTTACAGTGCAAAATTAGATATAATGTGTCAACCATTATAAAATTTCTGAACATTATGTTTAGGCTTATATATATATATCAATTTTTTAAGAGCTGCCTACTCAATCTCCTACTTCGAATGAAATTACAGAACAGTTAAGATTCGTTGATCTTACGAGTGAGTTAGAAAACAGCTGTTTAAATTTTCAAGCCAAGTTAATTTCGAATATTACTTGGTAGTCATCTAAGGGATTTAATTATTACTGTTTTACTGTTGACATGAATAAACCCTACACTATATGAAACCTTACTAGGGCTAGAGAAGATTTTCGTCAAATTTTATCAAGTTTCTCCACTAGAATTATGCTGTGTTGGCTGGTTACCACAGTCGTATACTGGTGACATATATGGTGATCGATTTCGACGTGTTCCCAATCTTCGTTATTAGCTCGTCTAGAAAGTTGTTACTAACTACTGTCTGACGGTTTATTAATCAGAAGGTGAACTGGAAGTGTTGAATAGGTTAATTATTTGGCGCACCACAAATAGAACAGCAGACTACAAGGGCTAAAAGACAAAATCGTCATGAGAGCGCCGGAAAGCAAGCAAGCGAATGAACAGGCGAATGAACGGACGAAGCGGTGTGGAGAAGGGTAGTGAGCCAACTCTGAGTGAGAAGGCATGACTAAGAATTTATAGTCACATAAAAATAAGACAGACATATGATCAACGAGGTAGGCGTGTACACACATGAATAAAAGCGACGAATGGTTGACAAGGTCAAAATACATGTGGGACATGTCATGTGAGCTCATACAAACCAGACAATAATAAGAACGAATGGTACATATAAATTGTTGCTACACAAATAGCTTGGTCAAATAAATCAAGTTCTGTTTGTCCACGACCTTAACTTTGATTAGGCCTAGGATCCTAGATTGTGCACATCAAAGCTCAACGTTTAGACCACTGAGACAAAATACTATGATCAGTAAGTTTAACTTTAGTTA
Organism: Schistosoma turkestanicum; assembly: GCA_944470395.2. Taxonomy (NCBI): domain Eukaryota; kingdom Metazoa; phylum Platyhelminthes; class Trematoda; order Strigeidida; family Schistosomatidae; genus Schistosoma; species Schistosoma turkestanicum. The sequence continues at coordinate 8,019 of CALYCR020000816.1, forward strand.
ATGTTCCGTATTGCTGAACCACTTGTAGGTACCAACTGTGACTCCGAGAGTTTCTATTCGGTATTGGTTTGAAGACATTAGGTAGCGGCTAAATAGAATAGAAGACCGTTCCGAGATATGACGAACCCACTGAAGTTAGTTATGGACACTATTTGACTCAAAGGTCTAGGGTCTAAAGTCTCGTTTATGCGGTCGAAGACCCTGAGTCCTAGTCCCGGTTGAGATGATATGTGTGTTCAGTATTGAAGAGTCCCTTAATAAACACATAACAAGTAATCAGTGACACCTGGTTTATAATAAGTGCGCATTCGCAACTCCTGTTACTCGCCGGAATCGAACTCACGACCTTCAGACCCGCACGCGAATTCCTAACCTCTGGATCATTGTAAATGTGTAAATGTCTAACTCTGATCAATTTATTGGTGATCTAACAATGATTCACACACGATTATAATGTAAAACAAAGAAATAAAAAAATATATACTCACTAGTGACTAGCTTCATGAGGAAATTCTCAGTGTCCTATTCCGAAGTTCTGATTAGACTTGGGACCGTAGATTGTGCACATAGGAGCCCAACTTTTAGACCATAAAGCTAGGATTCACTGATAAAAGAGTTTAACTCTAATAATTCCCCGTAATGATGGACCATCTTGTTTTGCCACCTGTAGGTATTTTCTTCAACATGAACTTATCTTTACGTTTAAATCATGTATTAATTATCGTTAGACCACCATTAAAAATCTGGAAGCACTAGATGGTGTTTGGGCCAAATATGGTAGTTGCTATGCCTGCACGTAAACACGTCAACTCGATATACTTGAACTATTCCGAGAGCGAGGATCGAGGATCTGGCGACACGACATGCTACTCAAATCCGATTATCCCATGCCCCATATTGAGTAAAAATAAGAAGACTTGATATGAAGTAGAACCTGCATTCTACAAGCATTCAGAAAGTACGAGGTCCGAGTCTGGAAGGGAATCAGGATCTCGGACTAGGGATCCGGGACCGGGTCCTGGTCATAAAACGTTACACATAATGAGTATTTATACGTTTAGGTTGAACAGGAAACATCATCGAAGTCTGTGACGTCGGCAGTTAAGACAACCAATAGGAAGCAATATTTGAAGTAACACTGATAGTCAGGATGACCAATAAGAAACAACATTGGAGCACGTGACATTGATATCTAGGACGACCATAAAATTGACCAGTAGGAATTAACCAATAGGAATTGACCAATAATTCTCTTAGGATATTGGATGAATATCCTAACACTACTCATCATCAATGAGCATCCTTGACTTCTGCTACTCTCAGGAATCGGACTCAAGACCTTCGGACTCGAATGAGAATGCTTAACCTCTAAACTACTGAGCCAGCAACGAACAATGGTAATGTCTAATTCTGATCAATCTAATAAGGGTCTAACAATGATTATTCAGGATTTCAATTTATGTCAACTATCTTTGTATTATTCTTATTAAAGACGTGCTCGCTAGTGACTAGCTTCGTGAGGAGATTCTCAGAGTTCTAGTGAGAAGACGTGATCAGTACATTTTAACAGTGTTGGGTGTTGATATTTGTAACCGGAAGACAATAGGTAAGGTTGCGCAAAACCATAGACATTTGAACCGATGAATTCCGGTCCAGTGGTCCACAGGTTAATCGTTTGCGTGCAAGGCCGAAGGTTCTGTCTTCGAACTCTGCGAGCGGAGGGAGTCGTGTATGAGCGCACTGCTGTTGAATCTAACCCTAGGACGAAACGGCCATCTCTCAGTGCTTCCAGCTTTCTAATAGTGCTCTGTTAAAATGATTCATTCAACAAATTTCCATAATACCAGAACGCAAAAAAAAACAAACAAGTGCTACTATTTTGTTTACCGTTAAAAGAACGAAGCAGGTAAACATCATCGAAGTTATGCGATTTTGATTTGCTTCTCCATTTTTGTCTATTTCCAACAATTTTCTGTACAAACATTTTATGGAGCATGAATATGTTATTTTGAACAGTTATCATTTCACTTGATTAAAAAAAATCTTATGACCATAAATTTTTTTTTTTTCCAATTGACTTGTTATTATCTGTGTATTGATGTATTAAAAAGAAAATCAAATAATAATAATAATAATAGTATAATTAAAAATACAATTTGAATAAAGAAAGATATTTTTGAAAATCTCTATTATTATACACTGTTTTTTAAAATTAAGAATATTGTTGGGGACGGTGGATCCCTAGAATTCACTTCGAAAAGGTTCTAATTTTGAGCATTTCGTGTTTTCGCGCATGAGCTGCTTAGTTGACCTTGAGATCAGAAATCGTTGACTGTCATTGGTTGATAGATTGTTTTGGTGCTCTATTTTTCTGGCTCTCTCAAGGGCGTTTCTATCATTGTATAAATATGTTCAATTTGTGTTCCTGTCAAACGTCATATTTTCTGGGTGCTTGTTGAATACACTTTCTACACTTTATCAAGACTTTTTGATATAGTTAGCCGGGCCGGAGAGAATAAATTATAGTAGCCGATCCTGTCACTGGATCACTTGTCTTCGCTCTCGTTTACCGACTGAGATCAACTCGAAATAGTTTCAAGCATATCAACTAACGAGCAAATCAAATATAAAATCAAGATTAAACAAGTGATATTTACTTCATTTGATATTGTATCTCGGCATTTATCATGATATATTTCCTTTTAATAAATGAATATCCCACATGTTTTTGGCAGCTAAAAGGCAAGATACACAGCATGCACCAACCAAATCACACTTGACGCAGAAGATTTGAAGGATGTAAAAACCCTGACACATCTGGACGGATCAGCGATGAGTAATATGTAAATCGAAGACTGGCAAGGTAAGGTAAGCTTTTATAGAGTTGAAAAACATCTGCAACTCATAACAACTGTTGATATAAACTAAAGTTACAATTTTAAATAAAAAACATCAAAACAGATCTGTTGTATGGAGCGGAAAGTTGGGGGACAACCAAAATTGTTATCTAGACGATACAAGTATCTATTAAAAGTTGTCTATACAGGTTACTGTGGACCCCTCCATTGGACAACGTACTGTGTGAGAGAACAAACCAGATTCCAGCAGAAAAGAAAGCTGAAAAAGCACTGGAGGTGGATCGTACACATATTGAGGAAGGCACTCAACTGTATCAAAAGATAAGCTCTAAATTCGAATCCTCAAGGTAAAAGCATGAATGGAAGCCCAAAGAACACATTACTCCGAGAAATGTGGTCAGACATAAGAGGAATGCACAACAAATGGATGGAACTGGAAAGGAAGACTCAGGATAGAGTAGGTCGGAGAAGCTGGTTAGCGGCCTGCGCTCCATTGGGCGGTAACTGGCTTTCGTAAAAAGTAGGTAAAAACATTTGTTTCAGTTCTATTCAATTTTATTATATAACTCCAATATATGTAGTTCATTTATTCTAATAGTAATAGTCTTATTAATTACAAGTGTATGTATTTTTAATCACTTGAATAATTTTGGATAAATAAACAACTCATATCTTAACGTACGCAGTTAGTATAACTATCAACCAACTAATAGTGTAATCTTATTCTCAGATCTAATTTTCCATTTTTTCAGATTACACATTTGAAACTATGAATCTATGAATGCTTGACCACTATTAGCAACCGGGAAGCACTGAAGGACGGCCGTATCGTCCTGGTATGGGATTCATCAGCAGTGCGCATCCACAACTCCTGCACCCAGCATGATTCAAACCCAGGACCTTCAGTCTTGTGCACGAATTCCTAGCCTCTGAACCACTGAGCCGGGATCTAACAGCGTTTGTATTGTAAGTGGTAATTAAGTTGTTATTTCAAAGAAATTACTAGGAGACATCGTTCAACCAACTAATCACCATTTCGTTAATATCGATAAAGAAAATATCCTGTTGCTCAATTTGTGTTGTTTTTTATAGTCTGAATGTGAATATTTTACTGTCTAGTAAATAAAACGAATAAATATTATTGTCATTTGAATTATTGAACATAGAATATTTTAAACAAGATAAATAAGTTATTATGGACATTAATTTCAATTATTATTTTCATTTAAAAGACAACTAGCGATTTGTTTTATAAACACTTTCTAAATACGATAAAAGTACAATTTTTTCGGGTGAATACTTGATGGAAAATCCATTGAGGTGTGTTGATCAGATTTTTAT
>CALYCR020000817.1:0-12211 GCA_944470395.2 Schistosoma turkestanicum
TGAATAAGATAAAGGTGATTCGGAACTTTGAAGGTTAGGATTTGAAAGAACACAAAGAGTAAATGCAACTGCGTCATCGCAACCCTATTTGAGCCATGTCATTCAAGGTTTATAACCATCGGTTACTATCATCTCGCGGACCCCAACGAGGTATTCCAGACCTACCAACATGACTGAATACACCTGTCAGTGACTTCATGGATTTGTGCTGTTTTAGTTTGGCCACCCTTAGCTTTCTTCTCACTTATTCCTACATCGCAAAACATAGCTCGATGAGCAAGTCATGTGAATTCAGTCTGTCTAAATTTTACATCCTGTCAAAATGTAACATTCTTCATTGTGTCCAGTACTGAGATTAATTTTACTCACCAATAAGATCAATCCCAATCATTTCGCAAGACGTTCGTATGATAGTAATCAATAATGATCTATCCATTATATGAACATTTCATTTTGACAGCAGATTTCTCTGATAAGATGAACCATGAATATATCTGTTATTTAGAACTTGTAATCATGTTTAATTTATATTCCAAACGTTTTACATACAGGTGAGCACTTTTTTCTATCTACATAAAAGATTCATGTTCACTGACCAAATGAAATTTGATCGCACTTGATTTCATTCACAGTTAATAATCAACCAACAAAAACTGATTCAATTCAAACATTGGAAAATCAATGAAACAGAACTAAAGCATATGAATCTAAGTTTGATTAAGTCACATCATTTAATTCATTCAAAGGCTAGTTTGGACATACTGAAATTGTAACCGTTCGTCCATCAGTTGCAGTGTGATATGTACTGTTAATCGGTAATTTAAGTTCTGACTGCAGATTGTGTTGATTGGATTATTAGTAGTCTAAATACAATGGGTAAAATGAATTTTTGGGTATCTATTTCCTTTTTTCTGTTGAATGCATTAGTTACTGTTTGGACATTGTTTGATAATGCCGTTGCCGACAATGAAACTGATCAATGTATTTATGAGTAATGTCATTGTTGCTCATATTTAAATAATATAAATCATTCATGAAAAAGTAGAAACCATTAAACACAGCACAGAAATAGATTGATATTCATGCATAAACTTAATTGCTGATGAGTCCCATAACTGGACGAAACGGCCATCCAGTGCTTCCAGATTTTTAATGGTGGTCTAACATTGATCGATTCATGATTTCAAGTGTGTAACTTTACAATCTTCTCAACCCCGTAGAGCAATTAACTGTGCTCACAAGTGACTATCTCCGTGAGGAATCTTATCTAAGTTCTAGTAGGAAGTCGTGATCAGTGAAGTTCAACCTGTTTGGGTGTAGACAGTGTATGAGGATGCGCAAATCCTTGAATTGATCGAAGTTAGAAATTAGTACCGGTAGATACCGGGCTCAGTGGTCCAGTGGTTAGGCGTTAGCGCGTAAACCTGAAGGCCCTGGGTTCGAATCCTGTGAAGTACAGGAGTCGTGGATGTTCATCAGGACGGAACGGCCGTCCTGTAGTTCCAGTTTTCTAATGGTGATCGATTCATGATTTCAAATACTTAAATATCACAAAACAGAGATTGGTTTGGTAAGGGAAAACTTGTAGTGTTCCAACTGCTGATTTCATCAATGTTACATTATTGCTGTAGTCAATGCTATTTCATTAGTTGAAATTAACATCTATAAATTTGCATTACGGGCTTGTGAAGATTGTTAAGCTACACATTTTTGGAAGCATGAATCGATCAATGTTAGACCACCATTAGAAACCTGGAAGCACTGGACGGCCGTTTCGTCCTGGTATGGGTGTATGAGGTTGCGCAACTCCGTGAATTTGATCAAGTTGGACATTAACACCATTAGATACCGGCTTAGTTGTCTAACGGTTAGAGCGTTCGCGCACAATACCGAATGTCCTGAGTTCGAAACCTGCGGGGTGCAGGAGTCGTGGATGCGCACTGCTGAGGAGTCCCATGCCAGGACGAAACGGCCTTCCAGTGCTTTCAGGTTTCTAATGGTGATCTAACATTGATCGATTCATACTTTCAGAAATCTATAAATTTTTACAGTTTTATTTTCATGAATAATTAATCCACTGATCTTAGCATGGAACAGTATATCTGTTGAGTGCAACATCAATATTTATTTATTTACAGATATACACTCAACTTTTTCCTTTTTATATTTATTCAAACAAATAACCATTAAAGGTTTGAATGTTTACTCTTCCTTCATTAAACTAGTTCAGTTTATTTGCATCGTAGTTACTTACTGGAGAAGTTAGCATTCTTTATTTTCTTTTCCAATAATTAACGCTGTGCTTTTTTGGTTTTTTGTTTTCAGCTTATTTCCACAGAGAGAGAGAGAGAGAGAGAGAAAGAGATAGTTTGCATAAGTTAAAGATTATTGAATTTTCTTTTTTTGAATTGGGATTAAAAAGTAACGATTTTTTTATGCATTTTTATGCATTCTATTGATTCAGTATTTGCATTAAAAAAAAAGACGTAATCTGTGCCCAATTTCAATGCGCATACAAATAATCCTCCATGATAGGAAGAATAAAGATTTGTTGATTGATTGAACTGATTGAACTCAAAAATTGACATCGATTAAACAAAAAAAAACTATTTGGAAAATCATCAGTATTGAATGAAAATGGTTGATTGATGAGCATTAGTTTTCATTTAGAGTGTTATTGAGATTGAAATCATTGAAATCATGAATGAATTATTGTTTGACCAGTATTAGAAACTTGGAAGCCCTGGATGGCGGCCGTTTTGTCCTGATATGGGACTCATTAGCAGTGGGCATGCATGACTCCTGCACGTCACAGGATTCAAACCTAGGACTTTCGGTCTTGTTCGAAAACGCCTAACCTGTGGACCGATGGGCCAGCTTATGTGTCCTATACCAGGAAGAAACGGTCATCCAGTGCTTTCAGGTTTCTAATGGTGGTCTAACAATGATTCATTTGTAGTGCCTCCAACTACATTCCAGTTCGCTCATATTTAATTTGATTGAGCCTTTTGATTAACTTATGTAACCAAGCCATTTGTATAGCAACAACTTATATGTACGATTGTTATTTCTTATTATTGTCTGGTTTGTATGAGCTCACATGACATGTTCCACTTGTCATTTGACCTTGTCAATCATTCGTCGCTTTTATTCATATGTGTGCACGCCTATTTAGCTAGACATATGTCTGTCTTATTTTTGTCTGACTATATTTTCTTAGTCATGTTCTACCTCTTAGAGTTGGCTCAAAGCCTTCTCCAGTTCACGTCGCTTCATTCGTCTTATTCACTGCTTCTCCGCTTCGCTTTGTGGTGTGTGTCCCAAATAACCATATTCATCACACTACGAATCCATCTTCTGATTTATAAACCGTCAGACGCTATTTGGCAACGATTGTCTGAACGAGTTAATTAGCGAGCTCAAGAAAACGCACTAAAACGATACACTACACATTCATGAGTTCTTTATTGTATTCTCGTTATTGAACGAATGCGTAATTCAACAACTGAATTATTGTCACGATCTGATTAATACATTTTATTTGGAAGTTACAATATGTCTTTCTAGGTATCATTTTTTTTAAAATATTATTAATGAAACAGCTAAGTGATTGAACGTTATTCAAAGTTAACAGTAAAGCTAATGATTTACGTAACAGGGTTTTTGATATTTACGCGTTTTTGAAAATTAACATGGAAGGCGCCGAAATCATTATCTACTACGAGAAAAACTTGCAACTAACGAGTTCCGAAAGCAAATTCCTGTCGAGACATGATCGTTACAACATGATAATTTCATATATTTTTTTAACTGTACACGCAAAACATTCACCGACAATAATAGTAATAATAATAATAATAATAATACTCTACATCTTTAGACAATTTTATTACGTAAAGCATTCTATTAATAAATAATTTAACAGTGAGTACAATATTCATCAACTATCAATGTTCAATATTCTATTTAAAAATAATTTAACATTGAATACCACACTCATCATCAACTATCAATGTTCATTATTTCTTGTATTTGTAAACACAGCAATTTAACAAAAATAATCGAGTTGTGGTGCGAACTACTTATAAGTAATATATGGCGTGATTGTCAACGTAATGTCTGACAGCAGATGATGGGGGAAGATCAAGAAAGGAAGAGTGGGAACACAATGGAATTTCTATGAAACGCATGAACAGTGAAATGTCAGACAATGGATTGATGTTTTGCAACAGGAACAGTCCAGTTCGATATGATGGACTGATATTTTGCAAATTAACCGTTTACAATATGGTTTTCCTATTTTACTGAGTAACTCTGTAATTTTCGTTTAATACGAGCTGGTTGCCCCAACTGTGTTCTCCTTCACTACAGAGTTTCTTTCTGTTGTTTTTAGTTAAAAAAATGTTTTGTGTTAAAACATTTTATTTTGAAAATAAGATGAATGAGAGAATTTTATGTTTCTCTGACACGAACTTCATTAAAATATATCATACTCAATTGAGATTTTCTTCATAATACAATGATGCACGAAGACCTTAAGATCAGGATGGAATAATCGATTTATTTCAGGAAGATACAGTTTAATAGCACCATATATGTACATTTTCTCTTTGATTCTGGAGCTGTTTTTTTGCACATTTCTTACATCTGAATTCAACAGTCATCTTTACAGTAGTAACATCTAGACGATACTCCACTGAATACTATTCATAAATCATGTAGCAAGTAGTATCCAAATAATCATTGGAAAATAGTTTTGAACAAAATACGCGCCTAAATTTATTTTATAATGAAGTAATTATTCGACATATTTTCTTACAGGTTAGTCATAAATAAATCTCGAGAAAAATGTATTTATGAATATATTCATAGATATATGATTTATAAATCATCAGTTGAGGTGGTTATGACATGTGTTGCGTATGCCCAACCACCGACTTCCTCGACGAGTTTGTTTTGTAGTGTAGGAATAGGTTGGAAGAAAGTTAGGAGCGGCCAAACCAAAACATGGCATAAATCCATGAAGTCATTGACAAGTGAAGTGAGTGATGTTGGTAGATGTAGGCTATCCGGTTGGGGTCCACGAGATGATAAAAATCGATGGTTAGAGACCCTGAATGACATGGCTCAAAATCGTTCGCAATGGCGCCGGTGCATTTATTCTTTGTGTTCTCTCAAATCCTAATCTTCTGGGTTCTTCAACAACTCTAGTTTTGACTTTCTAAACTTTTCTCATTAAATCATACTTCTTGAATAATATCTTCTAATCCTAACCTCTCCAATTAATCCTAATACCTTTACTATCTCTACTACTATTGGATTTGAATCGACAATTACATCTCTGTGCTGATGTGGTATGGCAACATGAACTGATGTACTTACTGACTGACCGATATGATTTATAAAATGAAAAAAAGATAGTAGTATCTGTAGGATCCAAACTGAGATTTGGACTAAAGAATAACTGTCAAGTAGTTTAGATACGCGCCTTGCTCAGTTGAATTCAAAACAAATGATTTGGGGTAATAACGGTTCTGATATTCATCATAAGTACAAATGTACATCATTACCTAAACAAATATTACCGCTCAGTTATTCCAACGACGACAATTGTTCAATTAATCAAATCAACAGTAACAAATAAATGTTATTCTATCACTCCTGGACAGATCTGATTCGTTCGAAAGATAATATTTGGTTGTCTTATAACACAGAGTGTTTCCTATTCTGGAAGAGTGTTTCAATTCACAATCAAAATGCACAATTCCAGTCCAATCAAGCAACTCAATCAAAGGAGGAACAAATTAATATGGCTGTCACCATGACTAAGTATCAGCTTAAGCAGCATAGATGCTGTTCAGAAACAAACATAGAAACTCAGTGAAGGCAAAAGAAATAGAAACTATAATAAAATACAAATATTATCATCTCAAAATGGTATCAAAAATAGACTAACAAAATGTACATTTGAAGGAACCAATAAGGACAAATTACAAATGTATAGATGGAGGGATTTTTCCAAACGCAACTTTCATAAATGTATCCTACAACGGCTAAGCAACACAGACCTAGTCATATATCTAAGATATACAATAAAACGACGTAACTATTCAGTATTCATTGATTTTATATGTTTTTACAATGATATCTGTTTATGATCGATGGAAATCTAGATCATACTGATTCACAAAATCCAGTGAACAAAGTGTTTTTAATTCTGCTGAGCAGCTACTCAACTTGTTATTTAAATGTTCGTTTTGAGATGGTGGAGAAAATTTGTAGCTCAGATGGATGATTGTGGTGGTGTTTCGTTGTCTGAGCTGGATATTGTGATTGTGAAGTTCTCATTGTTCTTCTTCTGAACAACATCATCATCAGCACAAACTTCAGATAGATGAAGTGAAGTATTCATATACTTCACTTCACAACTGTTCGTACCAAGTTAAAATTAGATCATAGCGTTTATTTCAGTGTTGTGCATTCACTCGAAAGTTTTCATCTAAAAGTTTTAAAACAAGAGTTATCCAATTGCTTTCTTTTAGTGTAAAGAGATCAAATTTGTCGACTTTAATTCTAAAAGACTGTTGTTACTCATAGACATTTTTTTTTACAATCAGTAATTCAATATTCTAGTTGACCTTATTACTCGATAAAAAAAACCCATCATTTCGTTGTGTTCATAAATGATTTTGGCAGCATTTGAACTTTTACAAAAGGTTAACAACTAACTATCTTACATTTTAAATTTAAACCATGCGTAAAAATGGGGTTTATGTTTCTTCAATATTCAATATAGATCTATTCAAAATGCATAAGTTGGACAGTTTAAATTTCAAATTAACTATTTATTAAAAAAATTAAAGCTTCAATGATAAATTATGTTTGTAAAATCGTGTAGCTTTTTTCTTTTCTAAATTTAAGAAAAAAGTTTGAATAATGTGAACCAAGAAATTAGTTAGCCGACTAGTTTTAACATCAAAGCAGGTAGTGAATAATGAGAGAGATATGCAAAAGTTTGAAGAAAATAATTATTTGTATAATGATATATAAAATAGGTGACAAGTCGACTCAAATTTCATATAATTAGATTCGTCTTCAAAATGTGAATTTGTATTTTTAAAATGTACATTTCAGTATGGAGTTTAATTGTTTTCTAAGCCATTTTTAAGTAATCAACACACCATTCATTATAAGTATTTCGTGGACAATAAACTGTTTCCTTTTGACAAATAGATCTTGATTTAATGTAATTTAAAGCCATCTTTTCATTTTATTGCTCATTGAGAGTAAACTGACGAGCATTTGGATTTATTGTTTTCGTTAGCGCTGAGAATTGGAATCATACTTGAAAAAGAATGAGTAGCAGCTGGGTAAAACTGGAAAACACAGGGCCAGGACAGAGTTAGTTGAACAATCTTGATTTTAACGGCCGATGCTTTATTGTGAGTAACAGGTGTAAGTAAGTAAGCAATCTGACTTTCGTACAGCTGTAGTTGCAAATCATATGAGCGCGACACGCTTTTCGTCGTTCGAAAATGAGAGAATTTCGTCTGAAGTCAAGCTTTCACTCGAGAACAACTCTACTTTCTCCTCGAATTTCTTCGTTAACATATTCTGCCGACAGGTGTCATATACAGAACATCAATAAACTGTCCCACAACCAAACAATCCAGCTCATAGAACGAAGCACATCGTTGAGATCTAGCAACATTGCAATCATGATGTTATAAAGATGAATTTATTTATTAAGGAGCAAAACCTGTCATCTGTAGATTTCTTCTCATGTGATTTCAAATCCCTAATGAAATTTAGAGACAATTCAACTAACTGTATGAAGGGGAAACTTGCACAACCAAGAAAGCCATCATCAGGAAGATACAGGTGTTTGTTAGTATTTGTCTTCACAAGATAATTCGGACCTCTTGCCAAAATATCATCAACAACAACCAACTATCCAAGAGAACATAGAAGATTACAGCTGACGAAGAACTCAGAAAAAAGCACTGTAGGAGGATAGGATATCCACTGCGGGAAGAGCCCAGCTGTATCACAAGTCAAACCCTATCTTGGAATCCTCAAAGTTGAATAAAGAAAAGCCAAATAACACATTAGACGTCTTCTTCTGTTCACTTTTCACTTCAAGGCAGAGTAACAACATTTCCATTGATTGAAGAGCGAAACCTGTCATCTGTGGATACTGTCACATCTGCTATTTTAAATCTCTGGTGTCATTTAAAGATTCTGTTTACCAACAAATTGACTGATCTATTTTAGACATTAACTATTATGCAATAAACATCAATGTAGGCAAAAATACTTAATTACTTACTTACGCCTGTTATCCCCAATGGAGCATAGGCCGCTCACCAGTTTTCACCGACCAACTCTGTCCTGGACTTCCGTTTCTAGCTCTTTCCAATTTTTGTTCATTCTTCTCATATCTTTCTCTATTTCTCGGCGTAATATGTCCCTTGGCCTTCCTCTTTTCCCTTGACCATGAGGATTCCATGTGTGGGCTTGTCTTGTGATGCAGTTAGGTGCTTTTCATAGTGTGTGTCCTATCCACTTCCACCAATTCTTACTGAGTTTCTCTTCCTCTTGAATCTGGTTTGTTCTCTCGCACAGTTCGTTGTTGCTGATGGTGTCTGGCCAACGAATCCGAAGTATTTTGCAAAGACAAATGATGAATTTCGTAGTTCTCCAAGTTTCCGCTCCATACAGTAGAACTATCTTGACTCGGCCAGTAGAACCTTCGGGGCTACTGCCGATCCCAATCCCGGATAAAGGAGGATGGGTTAGTGCCCCCATCCCATCTGTAAACTAACTTGCCAAAAATGCGCTAACCAGAAAAAAAATAAACTAAGGCAATCATAATTACTCTGAATTAATTTTTTTTTAATTTTTTATTGCAAGACAATTTAAAAAAGGTGGTAAAACAGTTTTTTTCATTTTATTTTACTGCTATCCATATTATTGTAAGTTTATAAGTCTCCGGTTTTCATTAACCACCGATGGTGGTTGGTTCAGATGTGATTTTCAAGGAAAAAAAATCAATACTTAAATGACTTTAAAAAAAATTTTTATTTCGTATGATTTTGCATGATTTAAAATGAATTTTATGACAGTGTATTTATTTCCTTTTTCATCAGATTGATAAGAAGAAGGATAAATTACGTACACACACAGATAATGTACACAGTATGCTGATGATGATGATGATGAATGTATTTTAAAAATTGATCCAGCGATCAATATATTTGGTAACTTTTGTTTTCTAATGGAACTGAGTTTTGTTTGACGCCGATTTACGTAACTTTTGTTTTCTAATGGAACTGAGTTTTGTTTGACGCCGATTTACGTGCATCTTAAAAATTCAATATTTAGCGCTTCTTGTTATGCCCGCATGTGAACACGTCATTTTGATATACTTGAACTATTACAAGTTTATCTTAGTCGGAAATACGAGATCGAGGACCGAGGATCCGATTGCCCTAACCCATCAATTTAATGAAAGAAGAAGAGACTTGATATGAAGCAGAACCTGTATTTTACAAGCATCCAGAAAGTACGAGGCTCGAGTCTAGAAGAGAATCAGGATCCTGGACTAGGGATCCGGGACCAGGTCCTGGTCCTAGAATGTTACAGATAATGCGTATTTATACATTTCGGTTGAATAGCAAACATCATGGAAGTCTGTGGCATTGATAGTTAAGACGACCAATAGGAAGCAACATTTGAAGTGACATTAAAATTCAGGATGACCCATAAGAAACCACATTGGAGCACGTGACATTGGTATATAGGACGATCATAAAATTGACCAGTAGAAATTAACCAGTAGGAATCGACCAATAATTCTCTTAGGATATTGGATGAATATCCTAACACTTCTACGGATATGTTTGACATTTCTGTGATAGATAACCTAAGTACACCAACAGTATGTCATATATCCACATAGATTTGAGTTTGTTGATGGTTAATTTAATTGAGGCCTTTTGATTCACTTATTAAACTGAGACAATTGTATAGCGATCGCCTATATGTAAAAAGAAGATAACGTCAAAATTTTTTGTCTGGACATATATTGACTATTAGAATCGATTGTCACTTGAATTATCGATATGAACAAATGAATTGGTTGTGGCCACAGTGAATTGTGAAGACGTTTTTTTTATAAGAGTATAGATATTTCTTAACCGTGAAGAACTGCAACTGGGCAGCAGCAACAGCATCTTCAGGAGTAGGTTTCAACATTCACAAGGGAAAAAGCAAGATTCTTCGATATAACAAAATCTCAATTTGACGAAAAATTCGTGGACAATGTAAAAACCTTTACATATCTGGGCAGCGTCATTGAAGAACAAGGTGAATTTGATAAAGATGTGAAGCATGAACAACATATCGACAATAGAATAATATCTTGAAGACGAAACAACTGTCGAACCAACACCAAAGTGACGATTTTCAATACAACAAATGTCATGGGGTGGAAACCACTAAAACCATCATCCGGTATTTGTTAACAGTTGTCTTCTTACGATAATGCAGATATGCAAACCAGATATCATCAGCAACAACCAACTCTAGGAGAGGAGAACATAGAAGATTCTCGGTGAGGAATAATTTAGGAACAAGCATTGAAGTTGAATAGGACATATATCGCGGGAAGCACCCAAAGTCAAGCCCCAAAGACACATAACACTAGGAACTGAAAACAGACATACAAAGAATAAACAGTAGTTGGCAGCAACTGGAAACGAAAGTTCAGGACACGGTAGAATCGGGAATGCTTGTTGGTGGCTTAAGCTTTACAACTTGTAAAAGACGTAAGTATGTGAGGACCATAACTCATAAATAACAGAATAATTCTTATACTCATTCATCAAGGAATGGGAATTTGTTAGTTAGAAAATTCGAGACTATACGAGAGAATTACACAAATTCTTAAATAAATGCATTTCACTAATTGTGTAATAATCTAGCATAATGATTTCTGACTGAATTACTTTCTGTCAGTTCGGTTTGTTCAGTTTGTTCAACTGAAAGAATTTTCCCAAGTTGTTATAAAATTTAATCTGATTCCATTTCTCTCGTTCGAAATTCAATCTCAAAATTGTGGTAGAAAAATGAAATAATGGTTAACTGAATATAAGATTTAGTAGTTTTTTTTAGGGAAATTAAGATACTGTAATAATGAATGCCCAACACTGAAATAAATGCTACTATGATCTAATTTTAACTTGGTACGAACAGTTATGAAGTAAAGCATTCGAATACTTCACTTCTTCTATTTGAAGTTTGTGCTGATGATGATGTTGTTCAGAAGGCGAACAATGAGATCTTCACAATCACAATATCCAGCTCAGACAACGAAACACCACCACAATCATCCATCTGAGCTACAAATTTTCTCCACCATTTCAAAACGAACATTTAAATAACAAGTTGAGTAGCTGCTCAGCAGAATTAAAAACACTTTATTCACTGGATTCTGTGAATCAATATGATCTGGATTTACATACAACATAAACCTATGTCATTGTATACACATTAAAAATCAATGAATACTGAATAGTTACGTCGTTTTATTGTATATCTTAGATATATGACTAGGTCTATGTTGCTTAGCCGTTGTAAGATCCATTTATGAAGGCTGTGTTTATGAAAATCCCTCCATGTATACATTTGTAATTTGTCCTTATTGGTTCCTTCAAATGTACATTTTTTTAATCTGTTCAATTACATTTTTAGATGATAATATTTGTATTTTATTGTAGTTTCTATTTCTTTTGACTTCACTGAGTTTCTATGTTTCTTTCTGAACTGCATTTAGGTTGTTCAAGTTGATACTTAATCATGGCGACAGCCTTATTGATTTGTGCCTTTTTTGATTGAGTTGCTTGATTGGACTGGAATTGTGGAATTTGATTGTGTATTGAAGCACTCTTCCAGAATAGGAAACACTCTGTGTTATCAAGCAACCAAATATCATCTTTTGAAGGAATCTTATCTATCCAGAAGGGATAGAATATCAGTTATCTGTTGCTGTTGATTTGATTAATTGAACAATTGTTGTTGGAATAACTAAGTGGTAATATTTGTTTAGGTAATGATATATATATATATACTTATGACGAATATTAGAACCACCATTCACCCAAATCATTTGTCTCGGTATTAAACTGATCAAGGCGCGTATCTAAACTAC
>CALYCR020000818.1:0-12330 GCA_944470395.2 Schistosoma turkestanicum
TCTAAATAGTATCAGTAATTTTATACAGGATGGTATCGAGTCACTTATTTCAATTAGAGGCCGTAGTATATTTCGATCAGCGGTCTATTATTAGACAAACATGACACTTGTCTTTGTTTTTGACGTTAATGTCTAATATCCACATTACTTACTTACGCCTGTTATCCCCGATGAAGCATAGGCCGCCACACTAGCATTCTCGGACCTACTCTCTGTCTTGGGTCTTCCATTCTAGCTCTGTCCAATTTTTGTTCATTCTTCTCATGTCTATCTCGGCATAATGTATTTTTTTGTCTTCCTGTTTTCCTCTGTAAAACTCCAAAGCATGTGAAGAACGGACTTGAGAAAATCAGACTGGTTTTCGACCTGTACGTGGCTGTGTAGACCAGATGTTCACACTACATCAGGTCCTAGAACAAAGACACACGTCCAGACGTTCCACAATAGTAGTATTTCTCGACCTTAAGGCGGCATTTAATTCAGTGGATCGTGAGGTCCTGTGGCATTGTCTGTCATTGAAAGGTGTACCAAATAATTACACTAACCCTATACAAGCTCTTTACTTGAACAATACTGGTCGAGTGAGAGCTTATGGCGTACAGTCATTGGAATTCTTTACTTCAAGTGGTGTCCGACAGAGCTGTCCACTATCCCCATTCTTGTTTAACTTTATCGTAAATATGCTTTTAGAGTTAAAATTATCATCATCTGACTCTTCAGGAGTTGACCTTCTACCAGGAGACACTCTTACTGACCTACAGTATGCTGCTGACCTAGTCCTAGTCGGTGAAGACGCTGACAAAATGCAATCTTCCGACTACCCTAAATAACAATGCAACCATGTTAGGGAAACGCTCCGTCCTTGATTATGGCTGCTAAACATGGCCAGTCAGAGTAGAAGATATTAGTAGGTTGCTTGTTTTCGAACATATGTGTCCCGAAGCATTGCTCGTGTATCCTGGGACAGCCGAGTAAGCAATGCTGTTGTTGGAAAACGGGTGCTAGGTAATGATGGCAGACGATTGATGAAGTAGTAAGTGTTGTTCATCAGTTGAGGTGGTTGGGACATGTTTTGCGTATGCCCAACCATCGACTGCCGCGACGAGCTATGTTTTGTGGTGTAGGAGTAGGTTGGAAGAAAGTTAGGGGCGGCCAAACCAAAACATGGCATAAACCCATGAAATCACTGAGAAGTGATCTGAGTCATGTCTGTAGATGTAGACTACCTGGTTGGGGTCCGCGAGACGAAAGTCCCCAATGGTTAGAGACCTTGAACGACATGGCTCAAAATCGTTTGCAATGGAGCAAGTGCATCCATTCTTTGAGCTCTCTCAAATCCTAATCTTCTGGAATCGTCAGCACTTCTACCTTTGTCTTTCTAACCTTATCTCACTGAATTATACTTCTTGAATAATATCTTTGAACTGTAATCTTCTTCATTACTGCTAATACTTATACTATCTTAACCACTATGGGATTTGAATTGATAATTGCTTCTCTGTGTGCTAATCTAGTATGGCAACTAGAGCTGATGTAGGTACGTATGAAGTTCTACGTTGTAACTAACTGAGTGACTGACTTTTTTTCCTTTGACCTTAAGGGTTCCATGTGAGAGCTTGTTTTGTGACACAGGTGGGTGCTTTACTCGACGCTTGTCCTTTCCATTTCCAGCTCTACTTCCTTATTACTTCCTCAGTTGAAATCTGATTTGTTCAATATACTCATCGAATTGTTGATTTTTGTTATCGATCAGTTAATTCTTTCATTTTTTTTCACCCTCCTCTCCATCTTCTGTCAAATTAGATCAATCAAGATAAAAGGCGATTATATTCATTACATGAAAACAATAATATGCTCATAACAGATTTCAAAGATTCCTTATCACCATTTCCTGAACGTACAATGGAATTGTGTAATCGACGGTATTTGGCAACATGTTTATGTTTAAATTCAAAAATTCAAGTTAATTTAGAAACTTCAGAGAATTCATCATCATCACCAGCAACATCAGTAACATCTCATTTGGAGAATGTAAGTTTGTTTCTGTTTTCTTTTTCCGTTTCTGTCTAATCTGTTCATTCATGACCTTTGTTCTCACTCTGAGACGCTTAAGCTCATGACCATTGAATCAACAACATCCAACGTCGTGTTAATGTCTAACTCCAATCTGTCCACGGAATCATACGACTATTCATTGCTTTTGATCGGTAACAACTGCCTTACAGTCGACACGGTTGAAGTCACCGGTTTCCACAATCATATGTTCACTAGTAACTATCTTCATGTCGACATTTCCAGAGTTCTGTTGAAAGGCCGTGACCAGTGTAGTTCAAATGCGTCGAGTGTAAGACAGTTACTGATTGAAGTTAGATATTAGCGCCGTTGGATGCCAGCTTGGTGGTGATGCGTCCGCTCACACGAGTCTGAATATCGTTGTTTGCATTTCCTTGTCTGGGGGTCGTAGACTCTGTTGCGCATGAACGTCAATACGTCATTTGATACGCTTGAACTATTACGAGTTTACCTTAATCGGAAAACAAAAGCGAGGATCGAGGATCCGGCGACACGAAAGGCTACTCTAATCCGAGCGTCCTAACCCCCCCACCCTTGAGTGATAAATAGAAGAAGACTTAACATAAAGTAGAACGTGTATTGTAAAAGCATCCAGACAGTACGAGGTTCGAGTCCGGATGAAGCTAAAGATCCGGGTCATAAAACGTTCCAGATAATGCGTTTTTATACAGTTAGATCGAATAGGAAACAACATTAAAATCTATAACAGTGACAGTTAGAACGATCAGTAGGAAACAACCTTTGAAGTGAAACTGATAGTTAGGACGACCAATAGGAATTGGCCTATAGAATTAGACTCGCAAAAATGATTCTCTTAGGATATTGGATGAATATCCTAACAGATTCTTATTTCCAGTACAGCCAAGTTTCTTTCAACACTGATCCAACATTAATCAGTTCAAAATTTCAATGTTTTTCCAAAAAACAAGGGAAGTGAGAGAGATAGAGTTGTACTGTGATAGATACTACTTATGATATGTCTTCTTAGTAGTATTTTGCAACTGAGTCTCACTCCAAAGTTACTACCGGAATGGAAGAGTTTCAGAGAATCAGAATGTAATGACACTATCAAAGTACTTTGAAGTTCAGAGGATCTATGAATAAAGACAGCCAATAATCTACTTGTTTTACAAATGGGAAGATGCTGTAGTGTACGCATTTTGTTAGTGGAACAGTGTCTTCACTAAATACACTACTAATGATTCATCTGACAGCGTGGATTGACAAAGCAAGGACAGCGTTTCTGAAGTTGAAGAAAATCTGGAACTCAAAATACCCATCAACCAACAACGAAGTCAGAATTTTCAATACAAATATCAAGACAGTTCTTGTTTATGGGGCGGAAACTTGGAGAACTACGAAACCCTATTATCCAGAGGATACAAGTGTTTATTAACAGTTGTCTACACAAAATTGTTATGCTCGTCGCTAGGTATGCTTAAACTATGACGAGTTCACCTTAGTCGAATAATGTGAACAAAACAATGAACTAGCGTCTAGGTAGACTACTGTGATCCGTTGACCCTATTTACCAGCAAGAAGTCTTGAAATAATGTAGAAAGTGTATTCTACAAACACCCAGCCAGCTTAACATGAATCCAAGCACTCAAATTGCATTTATCTATACACCATAGAGACGTCCTTGGGAGAGTCACAAAAATAGCACACTAAAATGATACAGTGACCAGTCACAGATAAGGATTTTTCGTGGTGGGCAATGTGATCTCAAGGTCAGCCGATTGGTCCATGAAATAAAACAAAAAACAAAGATATTTATCAAGCGAGTTCTGGGGATCTAACATCCTCAACAAAAATACTTCGCATCCGTTGGCTAGACACCATCACCAACAACCTACTGTTTGACAGAACATACCAGATTCCAGCAGATGAAGAAACTCTGGAAGTAGATAGAACACACATTGAAGAAAGCATCCAACTTCGTCACAAGTCAAGTCCTCAGTTGGAAATACTCATAACCAAAGGAAACATTACGCCAAGGAGTGGAGAGAACAGACCAGATTCCAGTGGAGAAAGAAAATAGGAAATGGCATAGGAGGTGGATAGTGCACACATGGCGGAAATCACCCAACTGAGTTACAGTAAAAGCCCTCACTTGGAATCCTCAAGACCAAAGAACATGTTACGCTGAGAAATGCGGACAGACATGGAAAGAATGAACAGCGATCGGACAGAACTAGAAAGGAAGGTCTAGGATAGAGAGTAGGTTGGAGAATGTTGGCCGGTGGTCTATGCTTCATAGGGGGTAACAGACGTAAGTAAGTAATCCATCTGATCTTGACATCTTCACTCATTACAAAATACCATCTGCTTTTTTTTCTCTTCCGATTGATACTTTTAGCCAGAACCATATTTTGTTACTATATTCCTTGTGGATATCAATGATGGACGTCGTGTTAGTGAAGATTTCTATTGGAATCCGAATTCGTCAACCATTGATTCTATGTTATCAATTGATCAGTTTAAACATTTACCATGGTTCTCATCCAACAATACTGTCGTCAATAATAATAATAATCAAAACTCTGAACTAATCAATAATACTAATGATCAGTCAGTATCTCATCAACATCAACCTATTGCCTCGTCTAATCGTGGCGTAACACGTAGACCAGCTCCACCACCACCGCTGCCAACATCAACAGCATCAGCAGTCACCAGTAATCTTGTTTCTCCATATGGAACACAAAATTCAATTACATTAGATTGTTTGACAAAGTGTCGATCGGTAAGTCATTATTTCTAGCCTAATTGGTTAGTGTGCTGTTACGGGTATGAGGGCAGTTGTCACTTCCCGGCTACCCACACCGTGGAAGGTTTCTTCTTGAGGGACCTGAAAAGTAAGATGGATTAGTGATGGTGCGTGACCGCAGAGTCTAAGGGACAACTGCTTGAGGCCGGTCACGCACGGCCTTTTTGATGAAAGGTTTTTGAGGAAAAGCTCCGTTCTTAAAGGCCCTTTGTGGGCACCCTGGCCAACAAATTCTTAGTATTTTATGTAGATAACTGCTAATAAACACTTGTATCTGCTGCTTGATAGCTTTCGTAGTTCTTCTAGCGTCCACCTCATACAGTAGAACTGTCTTGTGCCGTGGATTTTTCCTGCTCTTATTCGGCTGATGTCGATAACGAGATGAACGATTAGAATTGTTCTGTGCGTGTGTGTGTATGTGTGATATCTGAATTATCCGAATACAACTATGATTGTTGTAATGAGAAAATTTCAACAACACAAAATATGTAAATAATGATTCACTCATTAAAATTATTCAAATATATCATTTGGGTATGAAGCGCGGACTAAATATTACAAATGCGCTCCGCAACTCAAGGAATTTGTGTGTGTGTGTGTGTGTGTACGAGCTTACTCAGTACCTGCCTGGGTGCCTAAATTGATGCGCTTGAAACTATTACTAGTTCACCTTACTCAGTAAATGAGAGCGAAGTTCAACGATACAGTGACACGGTAGGCTATTCTAATCCGTTGTCTCCGCCCGGCGAACTATACATGAAGTAGTTTTGATATGACGTAGAGAACGTATTCCACAAGCACCCGGAAAATAGGAGTCCAGAAGAGAATTAGGATCCCGGACCAAGGATACGGGTCCGGGTCATAAAATGTTACAGATAATGCGTATTTATACAGTTAGTTCGAATAGGAAACATCATCAAAGTCCTTCACATTGACAGTTAAGATGACCAATAGAAAACAACATTGATAGATAGGATGATCATAATGTTGACCAATAGAAATCGATCGACAGAATTTACACTTGCAAAATTATTCTTCCTAGGTTATTTGGTGAATGTCCTAACACTATTTTAGTCCGCTGTCTCCGGCCCGGCTAACTATACATGAAGATGTTTAGATATGGCGTAGAAAGTATATTCTACAATCACCCAGAAAATACCAGGTCAAATGTCCTTGGGAAAGCCACAAAAATAGCATACTAAGATAACACATCAGCCAATGACAGTCAAGGATTTTCCGAGTGGGAAATGTAATCTCTAGGTCAACTGAGCAACTTGTGCGCAAAAACATAAAAAATTCAAAATTAGGACCTTTTCCAAGTGAGTTCTGCGGATCTAACTTCCCCTTACACAAATCAAAGCAGATAGTTTTCTCAGGAAGTCACTCCTCGAGCTTATGACACGCAAGTCTAATCCACAGAACAGTGGATCAACTTCAACAGTTTCAGTCTCATGGTAACCCGGTGATTGATACTAGGTTCATATGCCATTGCCAACTTGCTTATGTGGATCCTCTTTACTCATCAATCAGGTTAAATCACTTGCCTGGACACTACAGTTTCCTCCTTGGTTAGTGACCATGTTTGTGACACACATACTATTCAACACTGCATCCTTCTTCTAATCTCAAATGAATCTGATTTTCACTTTTCCATTCTTCTTATTCAGGCATTATTCTCAATCCCATCTACTTATCCTGTGAACAGCATTAATAATAATAATTTGTATATCGTTGTACGTGTGGATAAAGTGTTTAGTGGATCAATCAATACTATCATGGAGAAGTACTTGAAAAATACTGGCAATATTACTACTAATACTACTAGTACTACTACTAATAATAATAATATGAGCGATAATCTGAAACTTGGTTCCACTATACACAAATCAATGATTAATTATTGTCGTAATATTGGTCGTTATCGTATGCCATTTGCATGGGGTACAAGGTTAGTGTGTGCGTTAGTGTGTGTGTGTGTGCGTGGATATATACTTTACTCTTTGTATTTTAATATATAACAATTATAAACGGCTTTTACCGACTTGCGTCAGTTAACGCGTAGAAAAGATATCCTCCGCCTGCTAGCCAAAGGACGAGTCTACTACGAAGCAGTTCGCTTTCTCCTACTACATGGATGTGAAACGTGACCAGTAAGAGTAGAAGATATTCGTAGGTTACTGGTTTCCGATCATATTGGTTTACGAAGCATTGCTCGTATATCCTGGGACTATCGAGTAAGCAATGCTGTTGTTAGGAAACGGATACTAGGTAAGTCTGGTAGATCATTTGATGAAATAGTAAGTGTTCATCAGCTGAGGTGGTTGGGACATGTTTTGCGTATGCCCAACCATCGACTTCCTCTACCAGTTATGTTTTGTAGTTTAGGAGTAGGCTGTAGGAAAGCGGGGGGCGGCCAGACCAAAACATGGTACAAATCCATGAAGTCACTGACAAGTGGACTGAGCCATGTTGGTATATGTAGGCTACCTAGTTGGGGTCCACGAGACAAAAGTATCGTTTTCAATGGCAGAGGTGCATCCATGCTTTGTATTCCCTCAAATTCTAACCTACTGAATTCATCATCGTCTTTATCTTTGCCTTTAAAATTTATTTCACTTTCTGAATAATTCCTTCGAATCCTAATCTATTACATTACGGCTAGTATATCTACTACTATGGGATTAGAATTGCATCTGTGTAGATGAGGTATGGCAACATGAACTGAAGTTCTTCGTTGTAACTAACTGAACTAAGACGCCCCCACATGGCCACACTTACATTACCACTATCAGGAAAGACCTACTCACCATTGTCTTGTGGCACAACTGTTTGCAAACAAATTTGAGAGAATAAGAAAACGAATAATGTTCAACGATGGCTTAAACCGGGTTGATAGATATTGAGGATTCATCTAGAGCATTTGGAAATCTCTCATTCCAAACCGAAGTCAGTTTATATGGGCTTCAGTATTCTAAAAGACCAAATGTCGTATAAATCAGCTTTCTTGTGACTGCCTCTCCTTATGTTGCCCTTCTGTCTTGTGTATCATACTAGTAGTGTAGTGAAGGAGAACACAGGTGAGGGCAACCGAATGTGTATTTATCGCAAATTACAGAGTTACTCAGTAAAATAGGAAAACCCTATCATAAACGGTTAATTTGCAAATCTTCAATCCATCATCAATCAATTGTCTGACATTTCACTTATTCATGCGTTTGTTTCATACAAATTCCATTGTGTTCCCACTCTTCTTCCTTTCTTGATCTTCCCCCATCTTCTGCTGCCAGACATTACGTTGACACTCACGTCATATACTACTACTCTTATAAGTAGCGCTCACCACAGTAGGTCATAGACTCGAGAAATGGCATCTTAAGCAAACCAACCTGCTTCGGTTGCAGCACCTAAACAA
Organism: Schistosoma turkestanicum; assembly: GCA_944470395.2. Lineage (NCBI taxonomy): Eukaryota > Metazoa > Platyhelminthes > Trematoda > Strigeidida > Schistosomatidae > Schistosoma > Schistosoma turkestanicum. Next base: position 8,256 of record CALYCR020000818.1, read on the forward strand.
CATTCCAGCCTACTGAATAATCAATAATTTGTGTAATGCGTAAAATATTAAGGTGCCTGTTTGTACCAGTTTTTTTTGTTAATGTGTTTTTTTATTGACGATTTTGTTTTAATTTTCACAGACCTCTAAATAGTTCGAATCGTTTCATACATTTATTCAAAATGGACGCTAACAAAATACCAGAACAAGGATTAATTCAATCTGTGCAAATGTGTTCACGTTTATTTATTGATTATACTAATAATAGTAATAATAGTAGTGTAGCAAGCATGGTTAACTGTACTACTACTGATAATGATATAAGTAGTACTGTCAATGAAAGTATTCTTCTTCCTTTTCCGGAATCAATAAATCGTTTATTTAATAAATTGGATTCAAATCAGTCGAAATTATCAAAAATTATGAATCATACTCATACTCATACTCATAATAATGATTTTATGAATTATTTGACAGAACACGATCGATTATTGATTGATTCGATGGAACGTTCTCTTAAAACTCAATGGTTACCGTTACGATTTGAATTAGTGATGAGTGAATTGTTAATGAATCAGCATGATCATTCTAATTTACCAGTTGTATCACGTAAGTGACCTACCTACCTATTTGCATTACGGGGTTGTGAAGATTGTTAAGCTACACATTTTTTTGAAACCATGAATCGATCAATGTTAGACCACCATTAGAATAAACCTGGAAGCACTGCACGATGGCCGTTTCGTCCTAGTATGGGACTCCTCAGCAGTGCGCGTCCACGACTCCTCCAGCCCGCAGGATTCGGACCCAGGACCTTCGGTATTGTGCGCGAACACCTTAACCATCGGACCACTGAGCCGGTATCTAACGGTGTTAATGTCTAACTTGATCAATTCACGGAGTTGCGCAGCCTCATACACAGTCTTCGGTAGTTACTGTCTACACCCGAACAGGTTGAACTTCACTGGTCACGTATTCCTACTAGAACTCGGAGAAGATTCCTCACGAAGCTAGTCACTAGTGAGCACTTTAGTTCATGAAAAATAATAGTGTGATGTAACTTTAAAGTGACTGACACTCAGCTTTGTATACAATCTAATATGTCCTGGTTAACGTATGGGCACCGTATGCGAATCACCTTGATAAAGTCACTAAAACAAAAGTTTATGGAGCGGCAGGGCCTAAAATGCACGTTTTGTCCTATTTAGGACTCTTCCGCTAGATATATTTGCACCCCAGATTGCATGATCACTCCGAGACTCGAACCTGGTGGCATCGTTTTCTTTCAAACCTCGTCGCATTTGTGTAGTCTGGCTAAGGATTTCTGGACTAGGAGGCACGATAAAAAAGATCAAATCAAGGCTACTAGTGCTTAAAAACATGTAATTCTGTTAGGATATTCATCCAATATCCTAAGAGAATTATTGGTCAATTCCTATCGGTTAATTCCTACTCGTCAATTTTATGTTCGCCCTAGATATCAATGTCACATGCTCCAATGTTGTTGCCTATTGGTCGTCTTAACTGTCAGTGTCACAGACTTCAATGCTGCTTCTCATTCCAGCAAAATGTATAAATACGCATGATCTGTAACTTTTTATGACCACGACCAGGACCCGGTCGCGGATCCGTAGTCCAGGATCCTGATTCTCTTCTGGATTGGGACCTCGTACTCTCTGGATGCTTATAGAATACAGGTTCTACTTCATATCCTGTCTTCTTATTTTTACTCAATATGGTGGTTGGGATAATCGGATTTGAGTAGCATGTCGTGTCACGGGATCCTTGATCCTCGCTCTTGTTTTCCGACTACGGTAAACTCGTAATAATAATTCAAGTATATCAAGTTGACGTGTTTACGTGCAGGCGTAACCATTTCTGATTGGTATTTTCTCTTTGTCACGTGATATTAGTTAAGAGTTAAGGCTACAATGTATTAATATTAATATTATTATTATTGTTATTATTGATTTCAGGAGTGATTTCTTCCAATCTCGAAACATTATTCACCCCAACTATCAATTTATCAGAGAATAATAAAAATTCTGCCTATCATTTCTACATACCATCAACACATCCATCATTGAAATCAAATGAATTCATACGTGAAATTGAAAATTTTTATGATTTCTATTCATCGCCAACAGGAATTTCATCATTGCATCATCATCATGATGATTCTGTAATTAATAATAATAATTCAGGTTTGTTTTTTTTCTGCCTGCCTCCATTTTATTCTCTACTTGCTTACTTACTTACGCTTGTTACTCTTAGTGAAGCGTAGGCTGCTGATTTGTTTCTGGTTGTCAGAAGGCGGGTATTGGCCTCATGAATTCCGAAGGAATTCGGCTTTGATCATCATGAGACGTCATAACTTTTCGAAATGAACACCTAATCCTAATAGTTTTAATTTATTTTTTTTCTGGTTAGCGTTTTTTTAAGCAAGTTAATTTCTACGGGATGGGGTCGCTAACCTCACACCTAACGCTCCTCCTTCATCCGTACTTGAGACCGGCAGCAGCCGCAGAGATACCGGAGGCGGAGGTTTGCTTTATTTGTTAGAAACAATTAATAGGTCGGTTCATAATATTTTTATTCTTGGGACACTTATTGGAAAGTTGTGACTGTTAGAGAGAGTTCAGACATATCAGTAAAGAATCAGCTGTTACCGAGTGTTATTGGACTACCTGTATCGCCGCCTTTTGTTGACGCGAGACCTGACTCCAGTTTGTAGAAACAATTAAATATTCTGTAAAATAAGTCTTCCGTCAAATTTCCGTATATGTATCATTCTTAGACGAAATTCGTTTTATGCGACGGAGGTAATTAAAAGTGTAATACAGTTTCGCTATTATGAGTATGAGTGTGGATGTCACTTCCCGGCAGCATCGCTGCAGATGCTGGTTGTCCAAGGGAAACACCTTATTGTTGTCATCCCCCCGCCTAAAGTCAGCAGTACGACTTCATCTTCAGATCTTGAATTGCTGCTTTTAGGTCTCACCATTCTCCAATCGACTTGCCTGGCATGGTAGCCAATATAACCCGATTGGGTCATCATGACAGGCAAGCATGACCATCACGTCAAGGTAGGAGCTATGGTCGGGCTGATATAGTTTATTTTGGATGAATTTATTTCATGATATATTCCTGTAAACAAACAGACAATCAATAGAATGCAAAGTGAAGTGCATTAGGAGAACCGACCAATCGAATTTGATTAGGCTTGACTAAATTATTTCTAGTCACACGAAAATAACCTATACCCCATGTGATGAGCAAAGTGAACAAAACACATACATACACACAACTTCAAATTTGATTGACAAGATCATGAAATGTATGAATAATGACTGAAGTGCTCACTTTTTTAACGAGCCTCATTCTATTACGAATAAGCTGTCCAGCACTTACGCATAGGCTACTGACCAGCATTCTCCAACCTTCTCTGTCCTAGGCGTTCCTTTCTAGTTTTGTCCACTCTTGTTCAGTTGTTGTAACGCTCGCTTAAATAATTCCCAGCTAATTCCTATTGCTCAGTATTCTCTGACCACACAATACACTGGACAATTGTTCCAAAGAAATCAAAAACACGGTGGAAAAGGAAAAGGATTATATTCCAAATAGCAAGGTTAAATGAAAATAGGAAGACGAAGGCAAAATAGATACAACGTTAGTTTCTTTATAGCATTTACATGAGAAGCTTGTGGATAGTAAGTAATTCACATGATCGACTGGATTAGATTTAGCCAATCAGAGTGCAGCTAACAATACGAGAATCGATCAGGCGCTGATTGGATAGGAAGTTAGCCAATCAGCGCGCAGCTAACGTAGTCATGCTTTAATTTCATCAATGTCCCACTAACACCAATACTCTCTAATTCTAAATTTTCCCATCCGCTGCTAAGTTGGTGAATACAACTATCAAATCCGGTTGTTGTTTTTTCTAATTGTTGTATTTACAGATGATCCCAATACATCATCACGTACTGGAAGTCTACAAAGAACTAGTTTACGATTAAATAAAAATGTCAATAATCGAGATTCTATTCTATCAAATGGTAGTATAAACAGTGCAATAATTAGTTCATTGATTATA
>CALYCR020000819.1:0-12191 GCA_944470395.2 Schistosoma turkestanicum
GTTGTCACAATCAATAAGCAGGATGCTAGTCGACAGATGAATGTAATGATACGACGTAGTTAAATGATGGCTGCTTATGCAACTATATTACTGACTTGAATTGTGAATGATTAGAAATCAAAAACAAGATCGTTAGCCAGGTGGTTTTTTCTGTGATGAAATAACATGCTTATGAGGAAAATATGAATACAATCAAACATGATAAAGTGTTAAGGAAGTTTCAAGGGGATCAGCTGGTACGTCACTCAATCGCAAATTATTCTAGATATTGTTTCACGTATTCTACCCCAAGCTTGTCAATGTCCCCTCGGTTGTCACAACATGTGAAATGCTTCGAAGATATTTATGACAAAAAAGGCAGTTCGCGGACGTCATTTAATTTAACAGACTATGTCCCATAGGTTAGGGGCGGCCAGACAAAATCATGGCAGAAATCCATGAAGTCTCTGACAACTGGACCGAGTCATGTTGGCAGATGTAGGCTACCTGGTTGGGATCCGCGAGATGATAGTAATAGATGGTTAGAGACCTTGAATGACAACTCAAAATCGTTTGCGATGGCGCAGGTGCATCCACTCTGTTTACTCAAATCCTAATCTTCTGGATTCGTCAACACCTTTACCTTCGTCTTTCTAAACTTATCTCACTGAATTATACTTCTCGAATAATATATTCAAATCCTAATCTTCTCCGTTGCCAGTAATACTAGTACTATATTTACCACTCTGGGATTTGGATTGACAATTGCATCTCTGTGCTTATGTGGTATGGCAACCTGAATTGATGTACTTACGTACAAAGTTCTACGTTGTAATTGAGTGACTGACTGACCATGTTCTGTAGCCAAAAAGTAGTACAGAGTCGGCAAAATTCAATGTCCGCGATTGGCTTTTATTGTTGTCTGGTTTTTATGAGCTGGAACAACTGAACATTGCCTACCGCCTACGCACATACTCAACCTATTCGCTTTAATATTAACCTCTTTAATATTTCGATGAATCAACCATTTCCTTATGTATATATATGTACGTTTTAATCTTAGTAATTCATTCGCCGATTCGCTCACTCGCTTGCTCTTCGGCACTCGCTTATTGATTTTATCTGTGTGACTGTGGTCTAATTGTGGTGTGCCAAATAAACCTACTCTACACTTCATATTCGTCTTCTGACTTACAAACCGTGAGGAGCTATTTAGAAACAGTTGTCTGAACGAGCAGCATACGAAGTCTACGAACATATCGAATACCGATCGCCACGAAACTTGTGAGGCACCGGCCACCACAACTGTGAGGAATCTTCAAAGTCGGAGTTTCGACTTGAAGTCTCTGTTAAGGATGCTAGAAAACTGAAGTTTCGAATAAAGGCTGAGATTTCAGGTTGTAGATATTTTTTCATTACTAACCATCCGAACAGAAACATATTAAATTATGTAGTAGTTTATATCTTTATTACGAATATTTACTCATCAAATGCGTGTAAGATAAACGTGTTAGAGGAAAACTCAGTAGGTTACAAGCTTTTGACTACTGAATTAGATGATGCAAAAATAGAGAAACTGAATAACTTACACTTTTTGCATAATGATTTGCTAGCTTTTCGTACACCAGTGAGGACTGTATAACATACCCACGTTGAAATCCTTTAGGTGTTCGTGATTCTTTGTAAACGGAATCACAAAACCGTAGGAAATTAAAAACCTGAAATCAGATTACGGAAAGTTAGATTTTACCAAATATATTATGCACAAATTATTACTTGTCTTTGAGAAAATTTACTTGATAAACTATCATGGCTTTTTGAATTACCTCTGCATACAACGCAGATACGTTTGTACAGTCTAGGAGAATCACAAATGCACCTGTAAGTTGTTATCAAGTTATATAAAGATGTCGCTACTCATGAGCAAATAACATATTCGTGTACTTGATTATGAACTTAACTATGCATGAGAGGACTAACAATACTATCCAACTACCCAAACCGCAGTAAATAGGGTGGCACTCGAACTTGTGGCCCAGTGGTTGAAAGCCAAATGCCTTAATCTCTAAACTACCATTACAAAAGTAGCATTTAGTTGTTTAATTGCAACGAACTAAACTACACAAATATTTAACGAACTAATCTCGAGATTCGGAAAAATCTTTCGCGAAGAATCGGAAAAGCTTTCATATTATTTATCTGGAACTAATTATCGAGGACTCCAATCACAACGGACTAATTCCGTTTTGCTTTACAAACTAGTGCATTTAGTCAGCTTTTGTGATGTAATATACTGGAACGTTCTACTCATTAAAGATGATAAAACACTCATTTAATCAATTAGTCAGCTCACATCCTGGGCCGTTTCAAGGTTACGAAAAATAATTAAGTCTTAGTAGCGCAATGAATCTGCTAAGTGACAATGCTATGAAAATTAAACTTGATCACAATACAAAACAGTAAATCAAAACAGATACTTTTTAGGTTTCAAACACATGAGTTGAACGTTTCCGAATCAATTCCACGCGATTTCAAAATATTAATAAAATACAGGGGTTTCTATTTGGTTTCACGGAGAAGCCGACTACAATTAGAATGTCTAAGGTCATACAGCATGATATCTGAACATAATTTTAAGCTTAACACCTAACCACCGAAAGACATGTGGTAACGGTATGAGAAAGGTGTATCGGCTTAGTTTGATTTAAAATTAACTACAAAAAGTTAGATTTACAGATAAAAAGATAAAACACTGACCTCTCCTGACGCAATACTTGAATCTAAGAATGCCGTTAGCCTGATGTTGAAACTAAATATTTTCAGTAGCTGCGCAGAGAAGCCATGCGGGAAACTAGGTTCTGAAACATGGTTAGCCAGAAAATGTGTGTCCTTTTCTAGTTCTATTTTAAGAACGTGAGACCATTCAGGAAAATTTGCCATCCAAAACTGTCTACAGCATTTTATGATTTCCTGAAACCTAGGGGGAGTATGCTTTGACGTCAAAGCATACTCAGATTGTTTGATAAGGATAGCCGCATTAAGAGACAGCTCATCATACTGAAGATCTCTTCCTTGAACACTTGGAACTTGCGATTTGCATTTTCGGGAAAAGCCACGATTTCTAAGTTCTAAACGGCTGATTATTATTTTTTATTTGACGTGCTCACTTGATGATGCTTCATGTGCATACGTCGTATATTTAAGCCTAGTATTAATATTTAAAAGCCGATATGACAAAGAAGACATAAAGTTGATGTGTTTTCTCTGGAAGCGAACCCAATCAGCCAGACCTATTGCAGTGATTTGCGTCTAGCCAGAAGGTACTTTTGTATTGTAGAAGCATGCAGATTAGTGAGTGGGGAGAGCTGGAAAAGAGAACGGAAGAAGGGTTAACGGCCCAACACACAATATACCTACATCTATTCAGAAAAGCAAAAGGTAACAGTCAGCAAGAACATTAGAGATAGGTTGGGATAGTTTGTAAATGGAAACTTGAAGCAGACGTTGCGAAGTTCCTAAATCGCAACATCTATGAATAGGCACGCGATGTAACGCTGGTTCCGAAATTTCTTTGCAGGATCCAAGGATAACCTTCAATATCCAATATTTTTTTCACTTGCTAGTATAAACCAACTGATTTCTTTGCGCTCAATTCTTATTCTTTCGATACGGTTCCAGGTTTTCGGTAGTGTCCAATAAATAGGTCTAGCCACTCGAGTGTCTAATTCTAGTCACTTAGCCTTTGGTTGTGAATTTGCATGTCTCGGGATTTGAATGAAAACGTTTGTTTCAGTGCAGTAGGGTTTCTGGATACCAGCAGCTATCACATTACCAGACCGGAGATCAGTTAGTTGCAATGTGGAGAATAATAAGGATAATAAGGATAAAATTCTAATGCAAATATCAATAAAATTTCAGAACTAAGTAATAGATATATGTAGTTTATTACTTGGTAGTGAAGATTGTGAGAGAGGACTGAATTTTAAGCAAGGGAGGGGAAACAGAGATAATAAGCGAGATGGATTAAGTTAGTGATCTGAGGAAATGACAATATTAACAACTAGCAGGTCCCGAGATATGCATCATGAACAGCTTGTCCAAGAGGGAGATGATAGTCCGTATGTGAGTACGTGCTTATCAAGTCTCTTCCGAAAGCTGTCTACTGAGGGGGCTGTGGTTACCTCGGCGTGGAGAGCATTCCAAGTTGCGACGACTCGCAGTGAGAAAAAGTGTGCACAAACCTCAGTATTCGCTCTTTGATGAGCAGTCTTTCGAGGATTGCCTCTTAGGGAGTGGTGGTGATGCATCGGTAAGATGCCCATGTTGGGATGGGCATCAGATCACTTCTGATCATTCTATAACTCAGTATTATTGATCAAAATTACTGGATTCTATCTTCGTAAAATTTATTTTTCAACCCTATCACCCATTTCGTTGCTCGTCTCTGCACTCGATCCGAGAGATTTATGTCTCTTTTAAATAGAAGGGGTGCGATGACGTCGTGAACTTCCAGGTGTGGGCGTGCATACTTCTTAAATAGTGTTGAGAATAATTGTGTGGTTATAACATCAGGTTGTCTTCGCACAAAGTGAAGAGTCGCATTAGACTTGGCTGCGTCCCCTACATAGTTTGGACTGGTGTGGAGGCATTCTGTGGTTATTAAACCAAGATCGCGCTCTGAAGAGACATTAGGGAGCGGACTTCCATTGAGGGTGTAAATAGTTTGCATCATGTGGGGCAGAATGCAGACGACGTGGCACTTCGGTTGGTTGAGTGGGTCAGTGAAGCCCATTTCCATTACCTTTGCGATTAGGCGTGCGTGGGTTACTGTGTCAAAGGCTTTTGCAAAGTCGAGAGATATTACGTACACCGGTATATTACGGTCGAAACAGGATGTCCAGCTGTCCCAATAGCCTCGGGATGGACTTGATTTATTCAGTTTATTTCTTAGTGCTTACTTCTCGTTCCACTATCTAGCTGCTCGACCGCATTAATGCCAGTAAATTTGGTGATAACTAAAAATTTGTCTGTAATGTGATTTGTGTTGGTGGGTTTTTCTCAGTTCCCTAAGGGTTCTGGAAACTAGCAGCTATCATATGGTCATGCATTTTGGCGGAGAGCTTTGAGTTCCCTAGTTTTGGTCGAGGGTTGTTTGGCGAGAACTAAAGCTAAGAGATGCTGTATTATCTAACCAGCGTAAAGTCGCCACAGCCAATGCTATCAAGTGTTCAACTATTTTCGGTCAATCAGGGCTACAGTGATGCTTAAAAGACTCTAGATAAGTGATTCGAGAACTTTATATTTGAGATAGTTAAAGGTAATGGGAATCAGATGAGCGACGAAGCCGAAGAGTTTGTTGATTCACTGGATATTTCGTTATTGCACCGAAATGGGATGGTGTCATCAAGGTTTGGATATGAGTTAAATTCCATTACAGTGCTAGAATTGTTGGCAGGCAGTTAACCGAGCCGCCTACAGAGTAAATGATAGCAGTCGTTTGGTAAAGAAGCTTAAAGAGATAGAAACAGTCGAGAGGACGCATCCATTGTTACTTGAAACGTCCAGCACACACCAGGCTCGAGTTCATTTAGAGAATGCAACATCATGGCTTTGCAAGGTCTGCGTCGCATCCATTCCGGTCAATGTACGTGGACAGTATTAGTCCGTAGAAGCGTATGCTTGAGGTTCGATTTGGCAGGGAACAATACCAACTTAACTGAGCCATTGTGTATTAGACAACAAAATGGGAAATCTCTGTGTTAATACTGTAAATTCAACGGACAACTAATGTGTAGTACGTCACATAGACTTGAGTTATTTCACATATAATTCGGTTAAGCCCTTTTAACCTGTTTGACAGAAAAAGTCATTGATATACGAATGTACCACTGACTTTTAATTTTGTCGTATTTCTGTGAGCATTTGGGCTTCAAAATTGCTCACTACCTATGTGCACATTTATTCTACTCAATTTAATGTTAGCCGCTCAAATAATTCAGTGACTCCTTCATCGTCCTATGTAAAAATACGCGCATTTTAGTCCTTTTCATTCGCTTACTCTGTCACCGTCTGAGTCGCTGGCTTGCTTTTTGGCACTCGTATATCATTTTTGCTTTGTAACAATAATAATAATAATAATAATAATAATAATAATAATAATATGCCGGGGGTTTTGTGATCTGTGTGTGGGGCGATAATAATCAACACTTTGTATTCGTCTTCTGATGCATACATCGTTGGGCGTTATCTCGTAACGGTTATCACGACGAGCAGCATACGAAGTCTAGGAATATTTTGAATACCGGCCACTACAGAAGTGGCAAGTCCGCAACCAGCAGACGTGGTGTGAACGGGCAGTCTTTGGCTTAGTTCGCTTGAGAGTGATGCTTCAATCAAAGCTAGAACTGCTCGCTCAACTGTCAGATTTCTCAAGACAAGATAAAAAGTTGCTAATAAGGACGATTCACTTGTCTGACATACGAATCCCCAGGTGCCAAGTAAGGAAATTAATCTGTCAGTCAGATGCGGTGTTGCGGAAGCATTTCGAGTGAAGTAACAAAGATTTAGAAATAAATATGATCTATATACTGTTGGAAAGCCACTGGGATGAATCATTAGGGGTTCGGTTACATCAGTTCATGGTGGTCCCGATGAGGAACAAACAGGGCGTAGAAACGATGAGGAGAAATATATTTAATGAAGTGTTTTCTGACTACTGTGAAAAGGTGCCCTGTCAGTAGAGGTTGTTCGAGAGAAGATGTATGTTGAGGAATCTCGTAAGCTGGAGTAACGCTGCTTCTTCATGGGTCTAAAACTAGAACTAGTAAAAGCAGTGTATTCCGACAAGGTTTGCAAAGTAGAGTTTAGACTAATGCACCACTAAAATATGACACTAACGTAGCAGAGCCTAAAATCACAAAAGTGTGGAGGTTGTATATTTGGCCAGTAAATATGAACGAGGGACGATAACCTCTATCCGCACATCTCTGTGGGGTGGAACATTTTGTTTACTGACAACTCATTACGATCTAACAAGATGTAACTAATCAATGATGGTGATTTTTCTTTCCTATACTTACTGCGCTTTGGTTCATGTTTGTAACTTTGAACTGGGTTCACTTCTCACGGAACAATCCTATTACAAGCTGATACAGTTGAAAAGGAGTTCACCAGTGACTTTGTAAGTAATGGCAATGAAAAAATTATAAATGCAGTGCTGTCTGGAAAATGCCATAAAGATAAGTTCGCTTTTATTCATCAATTCTTGTTATATATAGCCCTAGGTTTAGCTAGCATTAACTCTCAACGAGCAGTCGTTCGTCGCAACGTAACGGACATAAGTTGCGCCAACTATTATATTGTACATTTGAGTTTTTTTTGAAGTTGTTTATAACCTTATGTGGAAAACATGAGAACATTATGTCTATGACCAGTGTGTCTTATAAGACATTAATCTAACTGAGCAACCTATTACAGTGAACAAGTTATCATTTGTAACAAACTAATGTCACCTGAAAATTGGCACGCCTCATTTAACACAGTGTTATTTGAAAACAAAGATATTGTTTCTATTGTTAGCATTTATTTGAAATAACCTTAATTCAACTAGTCGAGTTAGGATATTGGAATAGAACCGGTCGTATCGACTCGACTAGCAGTATGAAGTGGAATATGATTCCGGAGAGTAAAAGGCTTACTACTACTTTAACGGATTGATGATAATTAGTGATTTCGAAATTCAGTATGGCTAGGGATTCCTTTTGTAGCAGTTACGAAGTCAAAGAGATCATAGCGGGCACAAATGTAAATGTTGTATTTCAAAGTCGTTTGGTCATGTATATACAAATCGTTATCGTATGCAAACATCAAATTCACCGTAACAGTTGCAAAACTTTATGTTTCCTTGTAAGTATTTTGGCTATGTCCAGTGAATTTATGTCATCGTATTGCTGGGAGTTTTGTTTCAAGTTACTTAAAAGTGCAGCACCAGCGTTAGAAGTGGAAACGGAAAGTGCGACGGGATCAATTAGATCCTTGAAAAATATTTCACTGGTATCACCGATAAGTGCTGGAACCACAGATTATAAGGAATACTTAGGAAAACCTCTCTTGAATCGTTCAGAGCTAGCTCGTTATAAGTATGTAATATCAGCAGACAGTGATTTCAGATATCCGGCGAGGAATTTCCGTGTTTAGAAAATATCGGCATTGTTTCTCTCGTTTGCGATTTGACATCTTTATGCTGAGAAATTACATCTGTTCTCCCTAGCAAGTCTTTGAAACTGGAAATGACCAAAGCTGTCTAGATCTTGATATTTTATGTCTGAGTTTGAGAACAAAGAACCTTGAGAAGTGTATCCTTTCACGTCAACAGATATGATTATTTTCAAATAGGAAGTTGCTGGACATCGTAGATGTTAATATTTTATCATTAAAATAACTCAACCTAATAATATTCGAAACACAGAGTTTATTCTCACTATTCCGAGACTCAATGTGTCCAATTTTGCCACAGCTGGAACACGTAGATAGATAAAATGTAAACGAATTATGTGAATGAACTTTATCAAACGATAAACAATTACCAAACATTTCAAATTGTCTGTTGAATTGTCACTTGTACTTCCACGAGAATGGAAATCATTAATGACCAGACATGAGTGGCATACAATGAAAATCGTCGGATATTTTGTAGGTGCAGCCTTGAGTGGGTACAGTGATGGCGAGCTTTTCGCAGTTAAATGGGGTGAGGTGGGTTGCATGTTTGTTAGCTGCCTTACTTTTTAGAGTATGTGAATTTGAACATACCAGAAATTTTGAAAAAAGCATTTTTATTGATGGATTGCCACAATTTTTGTTCACTGTGTTGCACACTGTGGTCAAGTAAAAGTTTTATGTTGTCCCCATGTTTCTGTCCATGGTCATTTGTCGTATTGAACCATGTGGCCGGGATACGGTTTCCATTGATATAGACTCCCTTTTTAAAAGATGCTCCACGGTAAACGAGAATGAGGAAAGACCTTAACGAGTTTGAAGAAGTAAGCGAAGCTTAAATATCTTCGGTGAAGATAACGCGTATTCATAACACTCATCTACGTAGAAAAGGATATTTTGTTGAGCGTTGTTAACATGTGTACATCGTTTTAAAATATACACTTGCCACTAAGAGAGGGCGACGTGTCAGTCTTATAGTGTAACCTCAAGAATGTATATTGACATATCACCAAGTTAGTCTAAGTATCTTGGTTGTCAATCACTTTTCTGGGATCACCTTCAATAATTTTTTAAGTCAAACGTACTGCAGTTGTTATTCATGGAAAGCCAAGTCAAGCTCGTAGAACCCAATTCAAAAACAAACCTTTTTTTATCTGCAGATGAAATGTTCCCCCAAATATCTATACAGTCGTCCTAACTTTGTGACCTAACACTGCTAAATTTTACCAGACTTGCTGTATTACTCTCCACAACGTTATACTTTGCCTAATATGAACTCAGACATAATATATTTTGTGGTGACGTGGATGTGATGAATGCAGATTACTCTCAGCTAATGTTTAGCAGTCAAAACTACCAAGGCCAGAACCAACCCAGAATATTTACCAAGTTATTTCTTGTCGTCATTTATTAATAATTGCGATAGGAAGAAGGACCAGTTTTTATGATCTTTTGACGAAAACTTATAAAAGACTGTGATGTTTGTAACCAATGATGATTCCTATTGTTGTAACGGTTGTCTTACGATATTTCCCGGCTAAATCTTATTGCTTAGTATTCTTGACACAAAACACTGGACAAGTAACACAAATCAAAACACGGTTGAACAGGAAGGATTGTATTCCAAAATAGCAAGGAAAAGAAGCTGGAGGTGATGGCGAAAGCCAAGGCAAAAAGGCTTGAAAGCGAAGAAGGCTAGAAGGCTAAGAAGGCAAAGATAAATACAATGCTAGTCTATTTATAGCCTTTGCATGAGAAAACTTCTGGAAGGAAATTCCCGTGACCTATGTACCGGATTATGAAGTTTGTTCTCTTTCTAGATTAAACACAATTGTGTAAATTGTATTGTCACTCAATTCGACGCTGGTACATACGGTATTCCTGGTCATTAAAAATCCCAGTGTAGCAGTAGATAAGTCGCCAAAACTAATAGTTTCTCGTGCCTTTGATGTTGACCGCTTCAGTTTTACTATACACACCCGAGCTGAAGGCGCTTGGTCACACATTCGCTCGAGATCATCGTCGGGTACATTGTGCATTGCATCAATCAGAAAAATTGGCTCAGCTATTCCTCGAAATCTCTATCACCATTCGAATATACCTTCGAACTCTATAATCCCTAGCTTCTGGGTTAAATGGCTTTGGGATTCTTGATAATAAAGTTGTTATGAACAAAACCCGGACTTCCACACAAATGCTTGACTTCATTTTATATTCACCGAGAAATAGCATCTATGATAAGATCACCGTTTCACTATTCACTGCAACATTTTGCTAAAGATTGGATATGAATAAGCCCTTCTGTTACAGAACCAGAGTTTTGATGTTTACACTGACTCCAAAGCTTATTTCTAACGTTTTCGATTAGTATCATCATTGTACACAAAATGTAAGGGAAAGCTGATGATATTTAAGGGAAGCAGAAAAAATCTTCAGGGTTGACTTATCAGACATGTCGATGTGAGCGTGAGAACCCGTGAAAATATAAGTCATCATGACAGAGAAAAGTATTAGATATGTTTGTTGACTGACTTTTAATTAGTTAATGTTGTTCCAATATATTGGAATAAACTTTCAGGTTACTGAACCTATATAATTTCTGAGTTCAGAATGTTTATTAAAGTAATTTACCTGATATGAAGCTAAATTTCCGAATAGTCTATACTTGTCTAGTTCACAGACTATGAACACGTTTAACAACAAATTACGTTCGGGTCCTAAGCGTTATCCCAAGTCTTGTATAAAAAAACGAAGATGGGATTGTCCAGATGAAATAAGCGTATTTGTGTTATTGAACGAATACCGAAACGTGCCAAAGAATGGGGCGGGTAAAGAGCAGCAAAAGCAAGATGGAAACCGCGTAGATGGAAAGCGTTGTACAAAAGTACGAATAAACAAAATGTTCGTCAAAACGTTCACCGGTAAAATTGGTTATTATAATGGATGTTGCTATTTAACCAATCATGTTTTCTTTGTAAGAGTGAAATCACTGCAAGTCTCCTAACTTGAACTTAGTGGCTTGTGTCTGTGCTTCATTTTCAGTAGAATAATGCCTTATAACGTCAAATTTATGGATTCGCTTTTTTTATTCACTGGTTCCAATCCTGGGGCATATTTTTATGGGTAACCTAGTACAGACAGCGAAGAGATCAGTAATCAATGGTACAAAGCTGCTCGTCAGATATCTTGATGGTACATTCGTGCCTTGTTCTGATTATCAACATGCTCCTCATGTACCATAACATTTCAATATGGAACTCGCAAATATTGTATTGAAAATGGAACATGAACGTAACAGTGTGTTTTATTTTTAAGACCTTGCTATGAATCGTTGGGAAGATACATTTATTGAAAATACACATGAAGTGAATAATACATAAACTTCAATAGCTTCTGTCCAGTAAGCCGCAAAAAGCATTGGCTGGAATGCTATTCAACCTTGTCAAAACGTCTTGTTCAGAACATGAAATTGATTAGGATTTAGACATATGTGAGTAATGTTCGAGTGATGACGGTTACTCTCGAAAATTCGTAACTAAGTACGGAAATACCAAATTTAAGCAGATGGAGTATGCTAAGGTTGAGAAGAAACATGTCTGCTTAAGATTTGGATCCAAGGGTGAATAAACAGAAGGAAAGATTGATTTTATATTATAAGCTATGATAAAAATGACGTATCCAATCACCGAGTTGGTTCCTGTGAATCACAGAGACTGCTAATCGTAATAAACATACAACTTCGCGGGATTACTAATGTAATTCCCGATAATCAATAAGTTAAAGAAAAGACAATTCTGGATGAAGAAGTATATTTATTATTGCTAGCCTCGTGATATCGAAATAATCACGAGACTTGGGTACACGAGCGGCTAACAACGAGCAAGGAGAGCAGCGGAGAGGGAAGAACACGCTTGGTTCGCGAGAGATAAACAAAAGGAGTACAATACAACAATTATTGTCAGAATTAAGTAGAATAATAAATGTTTACATTTCGGCAA
>CALYCR020000820.1:0-12119 GCA_944470395.2 Schistosoma turkestanicum
AATAGTTGGGTAATTGTCTGTATTTCCATTTGATATTGAGTAAAGACCATTTTCTCCCAGAATTATTGTGTTTTGTTATTGGATCTGGGACGTGGGTACCAACCTGCACCTATTGGAAACGGAGTGAATTGTTGTGGTAGAAAATCCATCTACGGTCAAACAATAAAGAATAAGAAAGAAACATTTGGAATTTTCATCGTTTACAATATCAAACTTCCTGGATGCAGAACTTTGGATTACTTATCTTTAGCCTTGATCAAACTCCATTTTGGAAAACGATCTTCTGATCTTTTTGGATTTTAATTAACGAAGAAGATATACCGGTGGAAACTTTATATTTTGTCTTTGTCACTTACTTTCCGTTGAATTCCAATTGATTATGAGTTCTCGAAAGAAATCAAACACGAAGAGGGTTGTAGCCCATGAAGAATCCCGGAACGCAAGGCAAGTTGTTTATGATACTTCATGTTTAATGGGTTCACTTTCTACTAAGGATGATATTATGCATAATACTTATTATTGTAAGTCACCATTAGAAAGTACTAAGGAACAAGGTTTGGACGAGAACTTTGAGGTACTGGGGAAGGATTTGATGTCTAGGACAGCGATAGTTGGCTTAGAATTACCAAAGGTTGAACTCCTCTTCTTCGATGGTAAACACCGTGATTATTTTAGATTTGTAGGACAGTTTGAAACGTTTATAGAACCCAGAGTAATGGATGATAATCTGTGTTTATTATATTCAATTCATTACTGTAAGGGAAAGGCGAGAAATGCGATTGAAGGATGCCTTAAAATGGAACCCCACTTGGGATATAAAAGAGCTAAGGCTATTTTAAAGCAGCTCTTTGGACAATCGCATGTAATAGCACGTGCAACTCTGGAGGACTTGTTTAGAACTGGGAATGCGGACTACAATGATCCGGAACAATTGACGGAATTAGCAATTAAGATGCAAAACGTTGCTCTTACTATGTAACAATTAATGTGTATTGCAGAACTAAATTCTCCAGTAAATTTAGAGCGAGTAGTTAGGCTCTTACGTCATCGAATGCAAGTCCAGTGGGCAGAGCTGGTAATTAAGTGGGACGAAGAGGAAAGCGAGCCTACTTTCAATCAATTGACTGACTTTATTATGTCTAGTGTTAGGATAGCTAGTAGTAGATGCGGAAGATTAGCTAATCGCGCTAAAACAGGACGTGATACGGAAGCTATTAGTCATATGCGTGCGAGACATGAGAATTCTTCAAATGCGTTTGCACCTACCTCACACCAGGAACATAAAAGTGTTGGTAATTGTATTCAAAAGGTATATCCCCTTGAAGAACGAGCATGTGACCCCGATGGTTTAAAACCCTATGATGTGTATCGTAGTGAGAAGTCAGTTTGTGTAGCAGATAAGATGGCTTTTTTGAGTACAGTAAATGTGAATAAGGACAAAACAGGTTTGGCTGTATGGAGTAAAGCTCATGTTCGGAACCCTTCAGGTAGGGTAAATTATTTGACACGACCTAGAGTTGATCCTAGGACAACAAGCGTAAATAGTGACACAGCACTTCATGTTGCTGAGAAATCAGGATGTCTGCGGGCTACTGTATCTAGTTCTACGGAGCATCATGATATTTAAGCGGAACATAATAGCAGCTTAGCGCGTCCTGCAGATGTTTGTTTACAGTCAACGGATGGACGGTTATATACTAGTCCAAGTAGTCACTGCAACATTGATAGTGTTAGTGAAAGTGGTAGCATAGCTTTAAAGCCTGCATGCCAACTATCTCGCAACTCGTCATTAACTGTGAATAGTCGGAACATCATTGTGGACAACAATAACGTCAAAGTGAAGGTGAAACCCCATGTATCTATTGATAGCGTAGTTGATGTGAATAATAAACGTGATGGTAACGATAGTGGAATGACTATAGGTAGTGCTGTTTATTCGGTTGACGTCACTAATGTAGCTTCTTTGAGTACTTCGGATCAAGACAAAATTGGATGTTCGAGCGTGGAGAAGTTAGGCGTCGGTGGCAATAGCTTTAGCCACAGTGATGGCAGTACTGTGAGGGCTAACATTCGGTACCCTAGGTGCAATGAGGAGTCATCTAGGTTTGATGGACATGTTGTCTTGAATATGCAGCATGAGGAATCAAGCGTGGAATTGTCCATCTGTCGAACTCCACCGTCATTGACCTGTACTACAAGCTCCAGGATGAGCACTACCAACAGTGATAAGATAGCAGAGGTTAAGAGCATTCCTAGTAAGGAAAGTATTCTTGATCGAGTAGAGTTGGACACTGTACATGAGTCGAATGGATGTCATGAGAAGTGTACTGCTGCTTGTACAGCTGCGGCTACTAATGATAATAGCATTAATGATACTCCTGCGAGTAATAGTGATCGATGGAAGTTGAAAGTCCCTCATCGTCGTCGAAATGATCGTACGTTATGCTCACATACTGCTACCCAAGCTAAGAAGCATAAGAAACAACATGATGCTACTACTATTTAGAAGCCTAAACATCATTCTCTTTCGGATGCTATGACTAGCAATGGAAATAGTAGTCATCAGAATCTTAGTAGTGACAGCGATAGTAAAGAGACGGAAAGTGTCAGCAGTCCACCTATAGTGACTAGTCGATCAACTTCATCGAATGAGCCTTCTAGTGTTTTGACGTCATCGGACCTCGTCACGAATGTTAAGTTGATTGAGGATACACAAGGTTGTGTAACTGTAAGTGTTCCTACTTCGGTTGACTGTCAGTCGAGGGATGATGAGAAGGAAGTGTCTGATGGTAACAGTCAGTCTACAGTGTTGCATGATAATGATGCTGTTGATGTGCATATGTCATGTGTCTCTGAAACGGAACATGAAGAACAACAAGTGAGTTTATCGGTTTTGGATTGCGATACTAATGCTGTTCTTTCATGTAGAGAGATGAGTTATAAAACAATGGAAGAGTTTCACTCTACGGATGCTAGTGCAGACAGAAACGACGCGACTTGTCTGACAGAACTGAATCACGATGACAATGTTAATAACCTGGATGCCACTAATGTGACAAATGAGTTGTCGACGATGACGAATGCTGATCAAACCTCCTCTGTATCAGGAGATGGAGAGATAAATATTGGTCTCATGTTATGCCAATTAAAGTCTTCGGGAGTTGAGGAAATATCAAAATTGGAGATCCAACGCTTGCATATTATCTACGGGTCAAGAACTTCAGTTGATAAGTCAGCATCACGGACTTCATTGTATTTGCTGTTCGAAGCAAGTGGTGGTGGATTGACGACTCATCCCCATGATATGGAATGTAATTCCTGGATAGGATATGACCAGCTTCACGACGTGTTGTACATGTTAATGTGGGCTAAATGGATAAGGTTTATAATATCGTTGGAACAGGCTACGATAGATAGGGGAATCAAAAGCCTGATGGGAAAATACAGGTACCTAGTTAATTTGATAGGTCATAACAAAGTTGCAGGAAAGGTAGGCGTACTGCTGTAAGTCCTACTCGTTCCACCAGTGTGGATTAGGGGATGAGAGTGAACCCTAAATTGAAGTGTCATTAACGCTTGCTTTTTTTACATGGAGGGATTTTGAGGGCCGGTGTAGAATCCATTTTGAATGTTTTGTTTTTTGGAAAATCCCTCCATGTTTATATATTTGTGTTACGATATGACTGACTCCTTCTGTTGACATTTTGGTACTCCATTTGATTCCAATTTGAGATTTTATCATTGTATATTGTTATTATTTCTATATCTGGTACTTATATTGAAGTTTTTATGTTTGCTTCTGAACTGTACATATGTTGTTTGAATTTGATATTTAATATGGCTACCGTCATATTTGGATTTGATACCGTAGCAGTACGAACTGGTAGCACTTATTTTTTTGGAAACGGATACCCACCAGGGTAAATTGGACTTGGAAGGTGTAACAATAGTTGGGTAATTGTCTGAATTTCCATTTGATATTGAGTAAAGACCAGTTTCTCCCAGAATTATTGTGTTTTGTTATTGAATCTGGGACGTGAGTACCAACCTGCACCTATTGGAAACGGAGTGAATTGTTGTGGTAGAAAATCCATCTACACCTACTATTGACCAAGTCGAGTTCAGAAAGGCTGCGGTCCACTTGGGTAGCACGATAAATACTCCGTCACCTATCTTGTCTTATTACTCGGAATGGATGAAATTGGTTAGGGCTGTAGCGTGGCTCAGAAGGTTCATAGACCTCTGGATAGTACTTCGCTCGCCGAGAATTGAAGGCTCTGTTACGACAGGTTACCTAAAGGTCAAGGAGCTTGAGTCAGCCAAACGGAAGGTTCTAATGATTGTTCAAAGGGAGGTATACGGAGAATTATTTAACGAATCCAACGTTAGTCGTAAAGCAGCGAGTAATAAACGTCTGAGAGGTTTAGCACCGATAATGACTGGTGGGTTACTCTGCGTCGGGGCCGCCTAACGTACTCCGAACTCCCGAGTGCATCGAAACATCCCGTAATTTTGCCTAGTCGACATTGGGTAACCGAATTGATAATCAGACACTATCACAAGGAAGAAGGACATATGGGAACTTCGTATGTGTTAGCCGCAATTCGCAAGTACTATTGGATAGTTAAAGGCACCAGCTCGGTTAAGAGAGTAATGGGAAGGTGTGAAACTTGCCGAAGGTTTACTCTAAGTCCAGGGAATCAACAGATGGCGCCACTTCCAGTTTACAGAGTGCAAGGGGGTTGGTATAGTTTCTCGACGACAGGAGTAGACTACTTTGGACCTCTTCTGGTCAAGAGGGGTAGGTCACTAGAAAAAAGATATGGATGTGCGTTTACCTGCCTGCAGACAAAAGCAGTACAGATTGAGATGACATACAGTCTGAAAACCGATTCGTTTATAATGGCTTTGATACGTTTTATCGGAAGAAGAGGGAGGCCGACAGACGTGTATAGTGACAATGGATCAAATTTCGTGGGGGCAGAAAATTAGCAAGGAATTATCATCAAGACAAATTCAATTGCATTTCAACTCTCCACTAGCCAGCTACAGAGGTGGAGTTTGGGAACGAATGATTAGATCTATACGAAGGCTGCTATTATTGATCAACAGAGAACAGGTGTTAACGGACGAAACCTTGGGTACCTATCTGGTTGAATTTGACAGTCCCGGTAGTCCAGGATGCTAACGACCGACTAGCTGTATCACCAATTAGCCTACTGTTATTTAGAGAATGTGACGGAATAGCTGAGGAAGGAAGCATTAGTGACAAGTTCCACAAACGTTGGAAGCAGGTAAATTATTTAGCCAATGTATTTTGGAAAAGGTGGTTAAAAAATATTTGCCGTCCTTACACACTCGTCAAAAATGGCTAAAAGAGCATCGCAATTTTCAGAAAGGAGACATAGTAATTGTTGACTCGGATATTACTACTCGTTGAAAATGGCCCTTTGGAATAGTAGGGGATTGTGAGACGGATAAGGACGGAAAGGTTAGAACGGTAATTGTCCGTACTATTAACGGGGCAGTGAGAAGAGACATACGAAAGGTGTGTCCCCTAGAAGGGTCCAACTAGATAGGTTATAACCATGTTGGAGGACGGGTAGGCGTACTGCTGTAAGTCCTACTCGTTCCACCAGTGTGGATTAGGGGATGAGAGTGAACCCTAAATTGAAGTGTCAGAAAGGGCTTGTTTTTTGCATGGAGGTATTTTGTGGCCCGGTGTAGAATCCATTTTGAATGTTTTGTTTTTTGGAAACTCCCTCCATGTTTATATATTTGTGTTACGATATGACTGACTCCTTCTGTTGACATTTTGGTACTCCATTTGATTCCTTTTCGAGATTTTATCATTGTATATTGTTATTATTTCTATATCTGGTACTTATATTGAAGTTTTTATGTTTGCTTCTGAACTGTACATATGTTGTTTGAATTTGATATTTAATATGGCTACCGTCATATTTGGATTTGATACCGTAGCAGTACGAACTGGTAGCACTTATTCTCTTGGAAACGGATACCCACCAGGGTAAATTGTACTTGGAAGGTGTAACAATAGTTGGGTAATTGTCTGTATTTCCATTTGATATTGAGTAAAGACCATTTTCTCCCAGAATTATTGTGTTTTGTTATTGGATCTGGGACGTGGGTACCAACCTGCACCTATTGGAAACGGAGTGAATTGTTGTGGTAGAAAATCCATCTACACCTACTATTGACCAAGTCGAGTTCAGAAAGGCTGCGGTCCACTTGGGTAGCACGATAAATACCCCGTCACCTATCTCGTCTTATTACTCGGAATGGATGAAATTGGTTAGGGCTGTAGCGTGGCTCAGAAGGTTCATAGACCTCTGGATAGTACTTCGCTCGCCGAGAATTGACGGCTCTGTTACGACAGGTTACCTAAAGGTCAAGGAGCTTGAGTCAGCCAAACGGAAGGTTCTAATGATTGTTCAAAGGGAGGTATACGGAGAATTATTTAACGAATCCAACATTAGTCGTAAAGCAGCGAGTAATAAACGTCTGAGAGGTTTAGCACCGATAATGACTGGTGGGTTACTCTGCGTCGG
The DNA here is from genome assembly GCA_944470395.2 of Schistosoma turkestanicum. Taxonomy (NCBI): domain Eukaryota; kingdom Metazoa; phylum Platyhelminthes; class Trematoda; order Strigeidida; family Schistosomatidae; genus Schistosoma; species Schistosoma turkestanicum. The sequence goes on from CALYCR020000820.1 coordinate 6,573, forward strand.
GGCCGCCTAACGTACTCCGAACTCCCGAGTGCATCGAAACATCCCGTAATTTTGCCTAGTCGACATTGGGTAACCGAATTGATAATCAGACACTATCACAAGGAAGAAGGACATATGGGAACTTCGCATGTGTTAGCTACGATTCGCAAGTACTATTGGATAGTTAAAGGCACCAGCTCGGTTAAGAGAGTAATGGGAAGGTGTGAAACTTGCCGAAGGTTTACTCTAAGTCCAGGGAATCAACAGATGGCGCCACTTCCAGTTTACAGAGTGCAAGGGGGTTGGTATAGTTTCTCGACGACAGGAGTAGACTACTTTGGACCTCTTCTGGTCAAGAGGGGTAGGTCACTAGAAAAAAGATATGGATGTGCGTTTACCTGCCTGCAGACAAAAGCAGTACAGATTGAGATGACATACAGTCTGAAAACCGATTCGTTTATAATGGCTTTGATACGTTTTATCGGAAGAAGAGGGAGGCCGACAGACGTGTATAGTGACAATGGATCAAATTTCGTGGGGGCAGAAAATTAGCAAGGAATTATCATCAAGACAAATTCAATTGCATTTCAACTCTCCACTAGCCAGCTACAGAGGTGGAGTTTGGGAACGAATGATTAGATCTATACGAAGGCTGCTATTATTGATCAACAGAGAACAGGTGTTAACGGACGAAACCTTGGGTACCTATCTGGTTGAATTTGACAGTCCCGGTAGTCCAGGATGCTAACGACCGACTAGCTGTATCACCAATTAGCCTACTGTTATTTAGAGAATGTGACGGAATAGCTGAGGAAGGAAGCATTAGTGACAAGTTCCACAAACGTTGGAAGCAGGTAAATTATTTAGCCAATGTATTTTGGAAAAGGTGGTTAAAAAATATTTGCCGTCCTTACACACTCGTCAAAAATGGCTAAAAGAGCATCGCAATTTTCAGAAAGGAGACATAGTAATTGTTGACTCGGATATTACTACTCGTTGAAAATGGCCCTTTGGAATAGTAGGGGATTGTGAGACGGATAAGGACGGAAAGGTTAGAACGGTAATTGTCCGTACTATTAACGGGGCAGTGAGAAGAGACATACGAAAGGTGTGTCCCCTAGAAGGGTCCAACTAGATAGGTTATAACCATGTTGGAGGACGGGTAGGCGTACTGCTGTAAGTCCTACTCGTTCCACCAGTGTGGATTAGGGGATGAGAGTGAACCCTAAATTGAAGTGTCAGAAAGGGCTTGTTTTTTGCATGGAGGTATTTTGTGGCCCGGTGTAGAATCCATTTTGAATGTTTTGTTTTTTGGAAACTCCCTCCATGTTTATATATTTGTGTTACGATATGACTGACTCCTTCTGTTGACATTTTGGTACTCCATTTGATTCCTTTTCGAGATTTTATCATTGTATATTGTTATTATTTCTATATCTGGTACTTATATTGAAGTTTTTATGTTTGCTTCTGAACTGTACATATGTTGTTTGAATTTGATATTTAATATGGCTACCGTCATATTTGGATTTGATACCGTAGCAGTACGAACTGGTAGCACTTATTCTCTTGGAAACGGATACCCACCAGGGTAAATTGTACTTGGAAGGTGTAACAATAGTTGGGTAATTGTCTGTATTTCCATTTGATATTGAGTAAAGACCATTTTCTCCCAGAATTATTGTTATTTGTTATCGGATTCAAGAAAGCGCTTACCAACCTGCTTTCTTTCTTTCCGGTGTGAACTGCAAGAGTGTAAAATCCATCAACTACTACAGACAAGAAATTTGCTTACTCTGCGATAATCTTATACATTATCGTAGCAATATTTGTCCAATAACCGCACAACTGCATTCATGTTGGTGAGTCATGTCATGTGACGAGGAAGGGAACGAATGAAAACATGAAATGAGGAGATTCGAAAGACGACATTGACGCAAAATTAAATATCAAGAAATTTGCGAATGTTTGGTGTATGGGCACGAAGGCGTGATCTTCCACTGTCAGTGTAGTAGGCGAATCTGATATCTTCCGTTTCGTAACATACATATATAGCTAGTCTGTGATTAGCCTCAAGAGTTAACTTCAATATTCGATAAGGCGAAAATGTGCATTGAGACTTGATGTGTGTTGTGGAAACAGTTTAAAAATGTCTTCGTAGTCTAACAACAACGGTTCTTGTTTATTGTCTCTATTGTTGTGTGATCATCAGAAATGCGTATGGTGAACGGGAGGGAGTTTTTCTCTCGCTAAACTGTTTCATGTTGCAAAGAAATTACAAAGCAATGACTTTCTGTAGTTTGTCACTGGTAGTGTGTGTGCGTTGTTTCTGAGTCTTTGAATAGGTTCGTGGAACGTGAAACTGAGACGTCACATACAATTTTGTAGAAGGTTTCGAGGCTGAACGGTCTAAGGAATGATCAACAATGAATAACAAGATCTTGCGCCGTTTTTGTCCTTCTTATCAGTTAGGCAGGTAGACTGATGTTTTCTGTAGACAACGAGCGATAACATTTAAAAATGAAAATAATTTTGTACAGTTCACGTTTCATTCAATTTCGATCAGTAAACGTGAACAATCTCATCAGTCAACTACACAAATAATCGATACCACTACAGATAACTAATTAGAAAGAATGTGGTGAGTGATGTTGGCACAGTGTTATCATCTAGAAACAAATGATTTCATTTGTGTTTCTAAACTAAATTCTTAGATATTCTACAGTGATAATACAATTGATTTTGCAATTATTTTTAGTATAAGTAAGAGATGATTATTTATTTTGTGACCTCTACAGAACATCAATGTCTATCCTACCGTCAACATTCATAGTTTTCTTAACAATTTTTAAATTACCGTCATTATCTTCTTCTATTTCACAGCACTCTCAGTCTTGACTTTTGGTGAACAGATAAATTAGGAAAGCTACAGAAGCTATCAAACTATCGTCGATCACGAGAATCTCATCACAGCTATCGATATATGCTGCGTCTGCAAAAAGCTCATACAGAATCCTAGGAAAATTAGATGACTTACTGCACACCTGCATTCATGTTGATTAGTGAAGGCATGTCCCTAGTATGGCAAGGACTAGTAAGGACTTTAAAATCTGCAGCCATAGATATATGCTGCTTCTCCGAAACGCGCATACAGGATCCTAGTAAAATCAATAATCTTATTTCACCTTGTGGGAGTGACACTGCAAACAAACTTCTTGGGGTTCTATCGAATTATAGAATAGCTGAAAACATATTTCAGGAGCACCTAAAAGCTAGTTAGGCTATCATGTAAATGATAACTGTCCTGTGGAAACAGCAGTGATATCTGCTAGTAAGGTAAACTGTAAGACTATGGATAAGCAGTGGATTACAGCAGCATCCACTGAACTGACAGACACTCGTAAATTCATCCCACTTGGCTCTTAGGACGATGAGCAGTGGAGTCATCCTTCGCAACGACCGTGAATGATGGTGGCTTGTGGAAGGAAGATCGATTACAAAGGCAGTGTTAGTAGGCGACCGTAGAAAACTTTTCCGCCTTATCAACGGAACCGGGATTAAAAATCCAACTGTTAGCAAAACTGTCTCAGAAGAAAACATAAGGGTTGCTTTGAATCCGTTGATCTTGAGATTCTGTGGCAGTGTCTGGCACTAAAAGGTGTACGAAAGATGTACAATAAACTCACACAAGGTGTCCACTCGAAAACCACTGGTTGGGTGAAAGCCTATGACGAAATGTCATCTGAATTCTTTACTTCAAGTGGTGTTCGTCAGGGCTGTCCACGCTCTCCATCCCTGTATAACCTTGTCGTACAAATGCTTGCAGTGTTAACTTCATCTTCGTTTGATTTTTCAGAAGTGTACCTTTTACCATGAGACACGCTTATCGACTTGGAATATGCTGATGAAATAATCCTATTCGGTGAAAAGGCTGACAAAATGCAGAGTAATCTGACCACCCTAAGAAACAGTGCAAGAATGTTCTGGATGCCGTTTTTCCCCTCGAAATGCAAAATGTTGCTTCAAGATTGGGTTGCATCGGTACCTGGACTAGTGACGGAAAGTAAAGTAGTTGAGCGACTCGACAGCTCAACTTTTCTCGCGTGTCTCAAATTTGCTGATGGCCTGGTGACTGACGAAATCTCGGTACAGATACATAGGGCTCGATTGACTTTTTCCAAATTGGGTCACTTATGGAGTGGGCGACATATCCATTTACTGTCTAAAGGACCAGTGTAATGCGCAACGGTTCGTTCTGTTCTACTATATGGCCGCGAAATATGGCTGTTAAGAGTAGAAGACATTCGTAGGTTATTAGTATTCAATTATAGATTTCTTCGAAGCATTGCTCATATATCCTGTGACAGTCAAATAAGTAATGCTATTGCTAGGAAACTAGTTTTCGTCAAGGATGGCAGATCAATAAATAAAGTATTGAAACTTCATCAGTTGAGATGATTATGATATGTGTTACGAATGCCTGATCACTGACTGCCGCTAAAAGAGATGTTTGGTTGTCTAGGAGCAGGTTGGAAGAGAGTTAGGGGCGGCCAAACCAAAATATGTCACAAATCCATGAAATCACTGTCAACGGCACCGAGTCATGTTGGTACATTTAGTCTACCTGGTTGGGGTCCACGAGACGAAAGTCATCGATGATTAGGGACTTTGGACGACATAGCTGAAAACCATCTGCAATGGTTCAGGCACATCACTTCTTTGTGTTCTCTCAAATTCTAATCTTAGGAATTCCTCATTACTCCTGTGTTACTCTTTCTAAAGTTATCTCACTGAACTATACTTCCCGAATTATAACTTCGGTCCATAATATCCTGCATTACCGCTGATACTTCTACTGCTTCCACTACTATGGCTTTTCAACTGACAGTGGAGTCTCTGTGCTAATGTTGTATAGCTACCGGAACTCATGTACTTATGTACGAAGTTCTACGTTGTATTTGACTGACTTGACTAACTGACTGTCATGATACTCAGACAAAAGCACATGTGCAACATCAATAAGTTTTACGCCAGATATGATAGCCTTGACAGACCCGGACAGTTAGAGTTGTCTTTCTCGGAATACTAATATTTGGAAAATGTCATTAGAGAGAACATTATGTAGTTTCCTTCTCTATTCTTTAAATACACAGATTTGGATTTGCAGTAATACTTTGTGCTGATTATTGTTTTGTACATTCTACACTCCTACTCATTATGGAAACTTTTGTGCGAAAAATTTTCAGTCTGTGATGTTGACCGATTTGTGTCCTAAAATATTCGTCTAATTGTGACCACATGCATTAACAATCGTTTACAAATACGTTGCTTCGAAATTTCACGGTAGCATTTGAATGCACTGGCTACGATCCACATGCAGTACTTCTTATAAATAAAAGTAAAGGTCTCAATGCAATCACCTGTTCACGTTAAGAGAGAATGTACCGTACCGAAAGAACAAGAATCGAGCTCAAAGAAATCAATTGGTTTACACGAGTTCGTGGATGGATATTGGATACTGGATATCCTATTTGCATCCGAATTTTCACATACTATTTACTTACATCA
>CALYCR020000821.1:0-12199 GCA_944470395.2 Schistosoma turkestanicum
CACGGACTTCATTGTATCTGCCGATCGCAGCAAGTAGTGGTGGATTGACGACTCATCCCCATGATATGGAATGTAGTTCCCGAGAGGATATGACCAGCCTAACGACGTGTTGTACATGTTCATATTGGTTAATTGGATAAGGTTTATACTACCGTTAGGTCATGCTACGATAGATAGGGGAATCAAGGGCCTGATGGGAAGGTACAGGTACCTGGTTAGCTTGATAGGTCATATCCATGTTGGAGGGCGGGTAGGCGTACTGCTGTAAGTCCTACTCGTTCTTTCGGTGTGGATTAGGGGATGAGAGTGAACCCTAAATTGAAGTGTCAGTCAGCGCTTGCTTTGTGCATGGAGGGATTTTGCGGGCCGGTGTAGAATCTTTTTTGAATGTTTTGTTTTTTGGAAAATCCCTCCATGTATATATATATTTGTGTTATGATATGACTGACTCTTTCTGTTGACATTTTGGTACTCTATTTGATTCCATTTTGAGATTTTATCATTGTATATTGTTATTATTTCCATATTTCGTACTTATATTGAAGTTTTTATGTTTGCTTCTGAACTGTACACATGTTGTTTAAATTTGATATTTAATATGGCTACAGCCATATTTAGATTTGATACCGTGGCAGTTAATACTAGTATCACTTATTCTTTTGGATTCGGATACCCATCAGGGTAATTTGGACTTGGAAAGTGTATCAAAAGTCAGGTATTTGTTTGTATTTCCATTTTATTATAAAAATAGACCGCTTTCTCCTAGAATTATTGTGTTCTGATATTGGACTAGGAGAGGGGTGCGTTCGACTTACACCTACTGGAAACAAATTGAACTGCTACGGTAGAAAATTCATCTACAGCCAGTTCCCACAGAACTAGGCGATTCGGTTTAAATAACTTGTCTGAAATTCCGATAACGTCTGCCGCTGCAAATGTGCACCAGGTACTGAGACAAACCACCAAGTGCCTCTATAGCAACGTAAGAGGACTAAGAGGTAAGCTGTTAGAAATCAGGAATATGTGCTCTCAGATGGATCTGAAGATCATAATCCTAACAGACACATAGCTATCCCCTGACATTGCAGACGCATAAGTGAGCTTACCAGGCATGACACTCTTCGGAAGCGATAGGGAACACCAAACTGGAGGTGGAGTGGCCATTTATATAAATATAGCAACTTAAAAGCAGAGCGACTATACGACACCCAACTAACTGAGGTGACAGAATCATGTTGGTGTTGTTTCCACTCGAATGGCACGAACTACTTGATTGGAGGGATCTACCGACCTCCTTCGGGTACTAAGGCCCAGAAAAGCAAACTGATTGAGGTAATACTGCAACTGCCACTCCTAGGGTTTGATCAAATACTCTTAGCCGTAGATTTCAATACCCCATCTCTAAATCTCAGCAATCAGAGTATAACTCCCACTGGTTGGTTCCAAAGACAACTTGGCACAGCCATTAGAAGCTCTAACATGACTTCGGTTCTCTCTCACAATCTTCACTACCAATTAATAAACTAAATTCATCTATATATTACTCAGTTCTGAAGTTTTACTCATATTATCATTTTAATTTACACTTATTACCCTTATTACTCTCCACATTGCAACTAACTGATCTCCGGTTTGGTAATGTGACGGCTGCTAGTATCCAGAAACCCTACTGCCCTGAAACAAACGTTTCATTCAAATCCCGAGATATACAAACTAACAATCAACTGCCAACTGAATAGAATTAGACCTCCATCCATTGGACATTACCAAAAACCTGGAACCGTACCGAAAGAACAAGAATCGAGCGCGGAGAAATCAAATTGGTTAGAAGCTCTAACATGACTGAGCATGTACGCAGCGCCACTAGGTGGACTAAGGAAGGGAAGTCCTCAAACCTAGATTATCTGTTAACGAATGACCAGCCCCTGGTTGAGGATGTTCACAACCGCGATCCAATAGGTAGTAGTGACCATGGCATAGTCCTGCTTAACATGGTCACAAACGAAACGCTGACACCGGACGATAACGAGCCTTATCTTTGCTACAGTATAGCAAACTACACACGCATGAGAGAGGTGCTCCTACATGCCCCGTGGCCACGGGAGTGGTGGAGGCTGACAGTAGATGATCACTGGCAAGCAGTGAGACATATCATCCAAAACGCTGTCATAGACAACGTACCTCAGTCACATCAAAAACGCGAGAACAGAAGAACCTGGGTTAGGCGCGGCACTGAACGCTTGCTACAGGCGAAGAAGAAAGCCTGGCACAAGTGGAAGGTCTCCTCGAAGGATTCCGATCGCAGTTCTTACTTGGCATTGAGAAACAGATGCAATACCAAAGTTCGAAGCGACAGGAGACAATTGCATACGAAGCTAGCCGCCAGAATAGAGGCAAACCCGAAACATCTGTTTAGGTTCATGTCCAAAAGAAAACCTACTAATCAAGGGTTGTGTTCTCTAAAAGGGCCAAACGGGGAAGACCTCACCAAACTAGAGATGGCCGAGATCTTCAACACCACCTTTGCTGATCAATTAAACCAGGCGCCTACATGTTCAGAGTATTACGCCAACCCAATGCCAGCTGACGGCTTAGGGAACATCCGTATCACTCCTGACCTAGTATTAAGGAAACTAAAATCCTTACGCCCGGGTAAGTCACTAGGTTGTGACAAAATCCGCCCTATAGTCTTGCAACAGTGTGCTGAAGCCTTCTGTTCCCCGTTATGCAACCTGTTCAGGTATTCACTGGAGTCACACCAATTCCCAGCTGAATGGAAACAAGCTACTCTCTCTCCAATCTTGAAAGAAGGAGATAGAAAGGACCCAGCCTGTTACCGACCAGTCGCACTACTACCTATATTATCAAAGGTTATGGAAGGACTAGTGGACGAACAAATGAGAAAGTAGATGGATAAGAATAAAATACTCCATGAAGCTCAACACGGGTTTCGGAAAGGCAGGTTGTGTTCATCTAATCTTCTCATCACATGGGACAGTTGGAAATCCTGCTTGGACCGTAAAATACCAGTGCACGTAGTATTTCTCGACTTCGCAAAAGCCTTTGACAGTGCCCCACGCACGCCTAATCGAAAGGGTTGTGGAAATGGGCTTCACTGACCTTCGAAAAACTGCGCATCACAGAGTTAATACTCAAGTTCGTGCACACTTTTACTCATTGCGAGTCGTTGAAACTTGGAATACTCTCCCAGACGAGGTGACCACATCCCCCTCAGTGGACAGTTTTAAGAAGAGAGACTTGATAATCACGTACTCACAAACGGATTGTCATCTCCCTCATGGACAAGCTGTGCCTGATACATATCATGAGACCTGCTAGTTGTTATCATTGCCATCTCTTCAGATCACTCAATTATTCCATCTCGTCTATTATCTCTGTTTCTTCTAGCTTGCTAAGACTTCGGTCCTCTCTCACAATCTTCACTACCAATTAACAAACTAAATTCATCTATATATTACTCAGTTCTGAAATTTTATTCATATTATCATTGGAATTTTATCCTTATTATCCTTGTTACTTTCCACACTGCAACTAACTGATCTCCGGTTCGGTAATGTGACGGCTGCTAGTATACAGAAACCCTACTGCCCTGAAACAAACGTTTCATTCAAATCCCGAGATATACAAACTCACAATCAACTGCCAACTGAATAGAATTAGACCTCCATCCATTGGACATTACCAAACACCTGGAACCGTACCGAAAGAACAAGAATCGAGCGCGGAGAAATCAAATTGGTTAACACTATCTCGTGAAAAAGATATTGGATATTGGACCTACACGATAACTTACGACATAGGTTGTTTGGATTTTTCTGCCGATTTTTCGAGGTTAATCGAAGTTGGTACGGTTTGTGTAAATCGTCCGCAATATAATCTCGTCAATTTCCAACTTTATGGTACTTGAATTCCTATCGGAATAGCAAGTTGTTTAATGTTCTGGATTTGCTATGATGTATTACTACAGGGTGTATCTTAAATATATGAAAGCCAGGGGAAGAATGTGAGAAAAGTGAATCGTAATTATCCTAATCAAGTTTGATCTTTTGCACCAGTTTTTCCATTGTTTACTCAATAAATCAATATTGGCAGGTACACTTTGAAAGATTTCCTTCTCCCAAACGCTTTTATTGGTCATTTTTAGCTAAATGTCTAAGGAAAAATTGTTTCGAACCTGAAAACATCGCATTTATACAGTTAACGATAAGACGATTTCACAAAACGTTTATAATGAGGATGCCAAATAGTAAAACAGAAGTTGTATGTACGGTTATTTAAAGATCTATTTAGAAAACGGTTGATGCTACGATGTGAACTATACTGAGGGTGATTATTAAAAACTTGCAGCACAGCCTACAGATATGTTAATGTGTGACTGCGAAATCTGCTACTTCGGTGAGAGTAGTGCTCAGTAGTGCTAATTAGATCAGCATCAAAGTGGAAGAGAAACGAAAATGTTATATTCACAAACAAAATAACAAAGTCCTACGGCACGATAAAATATACGCAGTGGTGTACCTTTAACATGGTATTCGTAACATCTGATGTGGCGAAATAGGCTGACCATGATGGTTGTATTTACGTTTGTCACCTCCACTAGATTGAGTCCATGGATTCATTCTTAAGCATTCTTAAGCATATACAGGTTTCGTTGTCAACAGTCTGTCTATCGAATGTTTGAGTTACTTGAAACCTCTGTATTATATAATGACGATAATAGTAAATTCAGAAGATAATAAAATCAATGTCCTGTCTTAAGCTGCCAGAAGAGCCTACATGAGAAGCAAATGGAAATAGATTTGGCAAAGCTAAAATAAAAGAAGTGGAAAAAAGGATCTTGTTGGAAATGCTGTTACGAGAAGGATGTCCCCAAAATTCTAGCAAAAGAGGAGACATGAAACGCGACACCTGTCCTACAACGAATTATGTAGAAAGATACTTCGAACTGCCGAAGCCAGAAATAAGGAGATTTGACGGAAACCCAAAGGAGTATTGGATATTCACGAAAGAGTTTCAGAAAGTTGTAAAACAAGCGACAACCGACGACGCCATACGTTTAATTACTTAATCCAATTTTGCACAGGTAAGGCGAGAGACTCTATAGAACATTGTACTATAATGAATGGCACAGATGGCTTTATAATGGCTAAAGATATTTTAAAAAGGAAATTTGGTCAGAATTACATGGTGGCTAGGGCCTTTATAGATGAAATAATTGACGGGCCACCAGTTAAGAACGACGACTCGGCGGCATTGGCTGACCTTAGTCAAAAAATGCAAACATGCGTCGTGACGTTAAAACAGTTAGGTTACCAGTCCGATTTAAATGCAAGCAGAACGCTAAAAGCTATTGTGGCGAGGTTGCCTTCGAATCTCCGATTTAAATGGGCGGAAACAGCGGTAGATTATATAAAACAAGACACAGAGCCTACCTTTGAGGACTTAGCTAGGTTTATCGAGGAACGTGTCAACATAATGTGTACGAGATATGGAGAACTCGCAGCGAATTTAAAGTCAGATAAACGAGTTTGGAACGTTGTTTCTTATCAACCACCGTGTACAAAGAAGAACGTGTTTACATTGCAGCACTCGCCTTCAAGTACACGTCAAGAAAGGTATTTAGTGTGTATCTTATGTAAAGACAACCACTTTCTAGACCAGTGTCCAACGTTGCTATCCCTTGAAGTAGATAAAAGGTTAGATCCAATCAAGGAGAAAAGGTTATGCTGATTATGTTTAAAGACTAATCATATAGATAAGGATTGTAGATTGCGCAGAGGATGTACCGTAGAGGGTTGTGGTGGTAGGCACCATACATTGTTGCATGTTACGACGGACGTCTCACTAACTAATGCGAATGTTGCTACTAATTATGTTTCAAATTCCCGAGCGGAAAATGAAGAACCTAAGGTGGAATTTGCGGTGGTCCCAGTAATTCTCCGCAATCGTGACCGTACGGTAGAAACTTTAGCATTCTTGGATAGCGGCTCTGACTCGACATTGGTACTTAAGGATATTGTCGACGATTTAAAATTACCTATGGAATATGCCCGTGTTCGGATAGAGACTATGAATGGTTACAGAGAGATGCGGACAAATGCGGTACAACTAGAAGTTAGCTCACACGAATATGATGAGTCAATTCGGATAGAAGGAGCATATGTTGTTCCCAGTTTGCCTAAGATTAAGCGAGTGGTACCAGAGGAGAAGCAGCTTCGATTGTGGCAACATCTGCAGGGAATAGACCTGAGGAGATGTGAAAGTAAGCGAATAGGACTACTGGTTGGCTGCAATGTTCCTGAAGCACATAGAAATTTAGAACAAAGGTTAGGAAGACCAGAGGAACCGTACGCGATAAAGACCATATTTGGTTGGACACTGATAGGACCCCTTGGTACTCATGTCACAAGTCACATAAAGCCAAATCATCTCAGTCTCTTAGAAAATGAAAGTACTCTTGAAAGATTCTACCAGCAAGACCTGTTAGAGGAAGGTCAGTCTAAAGATAAAGAATTGTCGATAGAAGATAGAACCGCACTCAGAATCATGGAGAAGTCTATCACGTTAAAGTATTGTCATTATTGTATATCACTCCCGTGGAAAGATTCACAGTTAGAATGGACGGATAATAAGTTGTATTGTTTGCATCGTCTGAACGCTTTACGCAAACGACTGTGTACCTCTAAAGACTTAGCTAGACGCTATGCGGATGCAATGAAAGATTACCTTATAAAGGGATATGCAGAAATTGCGCCACCGTTAAATGATAACTCTAACGTATGGTACTTACCGCATCACCCTGTCGTCCATCCAGCGAAACCAGAGAAAATTAGAATAGTATTCGATTGCGCTGCTAAACATGAAGGACGATCATTAAACGACAGGTTACTCTCTGGTCCGGATCTTACTAATTCGTTATTGGGTGTAATTCTTAGGTCTAGACAAGAAAGGGTAGCAGTAATGGCTGACATCGAAGCAATGTTCCACCAGGTTAAAGTACCCGAATGCGATAGAGACGCTCTGCGTTTTTTATGGTGGACGAACGGAGATTTTACTGACAGCCCTGAAGAACTTCGCATGACAGTCCACCTATTTGGAGCAACTTCTTCTCCTAGTTGTGCCACGTTTGCTCTTAATCGTACCATCAAAGATAACAAGGAAAACTATGACAAGGAAGTTTACGACATGGCTACACGTAGTTTCTACGTAGACGATTGTTTAACTAGCACTCCCAATACTGAAACAAGTTATCGAGTAGCAACTCAGTTGAAAGATATGTTATCAAAAGGTGGATTCAACTTGACTAAGTGGATTACTAATGATTCAACATTAGCTCAGCTGCTACCTGAGTTTAATTGTATCGGGCCATGTGTACACATCGGGCACGGCGATCATACCACTTGTCGAGCTTTGGGCATACGTTGGAATATACGCGATGATACCTTTCGTTTTTATGTCGGGATGGTCAATGAACCTGTTACACGTCGTAATATATTGTCATTTGTCGCCTCCATATTCGATCCCATGGGTTACCTAGCACCTGTTATTCTCCCAGCGAAACTTATCCTTCAGAAACTATGCAAAATGAAATTTTCTTGGGATGATTTAATAGTAGGAAAAGAATTAAAGGTTTGGAGAAAATGGCAAGGAAGTCTCACTCATATAGAAAAGATAGCTTTGCCTCGGTCATTAAATGCAGCCGCATGTACTGGAATCGAACTACACATGTTCAGCGATGCCTCTAATAATGGATACGGAGCAGCAGGGTATTTGCTACTACTGAAACAGCAAAGTATTAAAGAATGTCGACTGATATTCGCCAAAGCTAAAGTAGCACCTATTAGGGCTACAAGTATACCACGTTTAGAATTGGCGGCAGCAGTTATGTCTGTGAAAATCTCCAAGTTTATACGAACAGAGATGACTGTTACCATACTCAAAACGATTTATTGGACTGACTCTCTCGTCGTACTCCATAGCATAAACAATGCTTCCAAGAGATTCCCTACGTTTTTTTGCTAACAGGTTGGTTTATATACATGAACAGACGAGGCCATCAGACTGGTGTTACGTTAGTTCTAAGCTCAACCCAGCGGATCTGCTTTCCCGAGGGTTCATGGTAAACCAAGAACGAAAATTAAAACGATGGCTTAGTGGTCCAACATTTTTATTGCAGGGATATGTCCAGCAGGAACCACACCAGCACACTAATGCATGCTCATATGTAAACTATATGTTGTCAAATAAAGATTTATATCCAATCGAGAATCAACCTACGTTTCTGAATCGATTCGAAGCTGTGAATTCATGGATGAAATTACAACGAATGATAGCTTGGCTTCTACGTTATAAACATCTCTTGACGAACAAATTAACTAACCAACAAAACCTCAAAGTCGCAGAGTTAAGAGCGGCTGAGCTCAACATTACCCGATTGGCGCAGAAGGAATGTTTCAATGATGTATTTAAGTTGTTGAATCACGTCTCGGTGGTGACGAGTGAGAAGGAGGCCGACCGAACAATTAAAGTAGCATTATGCAAGTCTTCAAGCACACTACGTCATTTGAAACCAATTACGGTTAACGGAGTAATAAGAGTTGGTGGGCGCTTACAACAATCAGGTCTACCCTTTGAAGTAAGGCATCCGATTATACTACCGCATAATCATTGTAATAATAATAATAATAATAATAATAATTTATTCTCAAATAACTAAGTTACAAGAGTCACGCCAGTTTACAGGCTAGATCAAATTGTCACAAATGCTTTTACAATTACTGTAAAAGTTATAGCAGTTAAATTAAGTATAAGAGACAGTTTATGATTGCATATTTACACCATATCACTGACAGAAACAGTATTATACAGCCACATTTTCAATATTAGAGTACAAATGATGAAGGTGCACAATAGGTTCTATTGGCGATTTGCCGAGATCAATAGTGAATTTGTTGGGAAAGGTCATATGGAACGCGCTTGATACGAGCTGTGATCCAGACAGTCATGTACATTGGGTGCATGTTCCCTAGAGTTGCCAAGGATTTCCCACCGTGAATGGGGTTCTGAAAAGGAGAAGAGAGAGAGGAAAAGGCAGCAGTGTGGCAAGTGTATATATTTAACCAAAGCACTACTTAACCTGTCAGGTTAAAGTAGTCAATACAGTAGTAAGTCAAGATAAAATTCATACTGACCACTTAAATTAAAGTAAATTATGGGAATATAAGAATATAACACACAGATAAAGGAGTACAGCAAAAAGAAGGGAGAGTTGTGCAGTGTCAGGTGGATAGAAGAGAAGTCGAAGTAAGAAGCTGGATTTATGTACGTTGAAATCGAAATTTTAGTTAAAAGAGTAGAGTTTGTAAAAATAAATATTTGACGAATAAAATCTCGTACTGTCTAACTGTTTTTTTTCTTTATTATTGAATGCCAACCTCTAAGTCATACTGTAAGCGCCTGAGTAAGAATGTTGCGGGTGTCTCGACAGAATAGCGACCTCAGCATAGTTTTGGAAACATGAACCACAGAGGTAGCAAGCGTATAAGAGCAACCTCAGTGTTACTGATTAGTCGTCTCATCAATCTAAAGAGCCGAAAGCAAACAAAATGTTCTGCCCCACAAACATGGGTTGTTTGAAGTTATCGCCCATACCATCAATGTTTGCTGGTCAGTAACTCCACCCTCCCTCCTTTTGTGTTGTTAGGCTCATGTTAAATGTTTAAAAGAAGCTATTGAGTTCTACTTGGTGTTCTATGTCTCGCATCCTGTTGAGAAACACTATTTCTGCAAGTTCCTTTCACAAACTCGTCTGGCTATTACAACTTATGAACTATTGGTTAGGCATCAATGCTATACAGTTAACAGTTATGGAGAAATAGTAAGAATTTTCAAACAAGATATAAGCATTTTGAATGTAGTGGGGAAGATGTACTTAACTAGCTAAGCAGGAGATATAAAGAGTATCGCGGTTAAATGCGGAGCAATAGATAACACTAAGGGGCCAAGGTAAGTCAATAGCGTGTAAGTGAGAACAGTATAATTGATTTTATTACCCGTTTAATTATTAGACATTATCATGAAACGAATGGACATATGGGAGTAAACTTTCTGATTTCGACAATCCGTGAAAGATATTGGATCATTAAAGCAGTGAAAACCATCAAGTCAGTTCTCAATAATTGCCATAAGTGTCGTAAGTGGTTCTCTCAACCTTGCCAACAGGCTATGGCACCCCTACCAGAGGATCGTTTCATGTACCAGTTTTCTCCAACCAACTCTGTCCTGGGCTTCTCTCTCCAGTTCTGTCCAATGTTTGTTCATTCCTCTCATATCTTTCTCTATTTCTCGGCGTAATATATTCTTTGGCCTTCCTCTTTTCCTTTTGCCTTGAGGGTTCCATGTGAGGGCTTGTCTCGTGACGCAGTTAGGTGCTTTCCGCAATCTGTGTCCTATCCACTTCCACCGCTTCTTCCTGATTTCCTCATCCACTGCAATCTGTTTTGTTCTCTCCGACAGTTCGTTGTTGCTGATGGTGTCTGGCCAACGAATACGAAGTATTTTGCGTAGACAGCTGTTCATAAACACTTGTATCTTCTGGATGATGGCTTTGGTGGTTCGCCAGGTTTCCGCTCCATACAGTAGAACTGTCTTCACATTTGTATTGAAAATCCTTATTTTAGTTTTGGTTGAAAGTTGTTTGGAGTTCCAGATATTTTTCAACTGTAGAAATGCAGCCTTTGCTTCGCCAATCCGTGCCCTCACATCTGCATCGGATCCACCTTTCTCGTCGATGATGCTGCCCAGATATGTAAAGGTGTTAACGTCCTCCAAGGCATCTACATCAAGAGTGATTTGGTTGGTGCATGTTGTGTCGCATCGGAGAATTTTGCTTTTCCCTTTATGTATGTTGAGACCTATTGCTGCAGAGGTTGCTGCTACACTGGTCGTCTTCTCTTGCATTTGTTGTTGTGTGTGCGATAGAAGAGCCAAGTCATCTGCGAAGTCCAGATCGTCCAGCTGCGTCCTAACTATCAAGTTGATACCGTGCTTCACTCCAGATGTTGACGTCTTCATAATCCAGTCGATGACCAGGAGAAAGAGAAAGGGTGAGAGTAAGCAACCTTGCCTGACACCGGTCTTCACCTAAAAAGAGTCTGTTAGCTGTCCTTCGTGTACGATTTTGCAGTTGAATCCATCATAAGAATTCCGTATGATGTTGACTATTTTCCCAGGCACCCCTTAGTGTCGAAGAAGCCTCCACAGTGTTTTCCTATCCATGCTATCGAATGCTTTCTCGTAGTCGATGAAGTTGATGTAGAGTGGTGAGTTCCATTCAATTGATTGTTCCACAATGATCCGTAATGTAGCAATTTGGTCAGTACACGATCGATCCTTACGAAATCCGGCCTGTTGATCTCGAAGTTGGGCGTCTACGAAGTCCTTCATTCTGTTTAACAATACCCTGTTGAAGACTTTGCCTGGTATTGAAAGAAGAGTGATGCCCCTGTAGTTCTCACTCTTGCTCAGGTCGCCTTTCTTTGGTATTTTGATGAGGTATCCTTCTTTCCAATCTGATGGTACTTGTTCCTCATCCCAAATCTTCTTGAAGAGGATGTAAAATATTTTCGCAGTTGCTTCTACATCTGCTTTCATTGCCTCTGCTGGATTGTTGTCTGGTCCTGCTGCTTTGCCGCTCCTGATTTGTCTGATGGCCATACTGATCTCCTCAATCGTAGGTGCACCAATATTAATTGGGAGATCCGTGGATGCTGCTTCGATGTTGGGTGGGTTCAGTGGAGCTGGTCAATTCAGGAGTTCCTTAAAGTGCTCTACCCACCTATTTCGCTGTTGTTCAGTGTTGCTGATTACTTTCTCTTCCTTACTTTTCACTGGTCGTTCTGGTTTACGATAGTTTCCGGCGAGCTTCTTTGTTGTTTCGTAAAATTGTCTCATGTTTCCTTCTCTCGCAGCCTTTTCCGCCTTCATTGCTAGATCTTCCACATATTTTCGTTTGTCAGCTTTGACGCTCTTTTTCACTTCCCTGTTTGCTTCTGTGTATGCAGCTTGTGTGGTAACTTTCTCCGCTCTTGTTTGGCTGACATTGATTGCTGCCTTCTTGTTCCTCCTTTCTTCAATTTTCGCAAGAGTATCAACAGAGATCCATTGTACGACTTTCGTG